>CM074724.1:25044555-25057055 GCA_037306005.1 Rhinophrynus dorsalis
CCTGTTCCTCCCACTAGCTACCCATGTCTCCTCCTTTCCACCCTGTCCCTCCCACTTCCCCTCCTTCTAATCTTGTTCCTCCCATTCCTCCTACTTCCCACCCTGTTCCTTCCACTTCTCCTCCTTCCCACCCTGCTCCTCCCACTTCTCCTCCTTCCCACCCTGTTCCTCCCACTTCCCTTCCACTTCTCCTCCTTCCCACCCTGTTCCTCTCACTTACTGACCACTGCTCCTTCCCAGCCTGTTCATCTCACTTGCCACCCATGTTGCCTCCTTCCCACCCTGTTCTACCCACTTTCCCTCCTTCTCATCTTGTTCCTCCCATTTCTCCTACTTCCCACCCTGTTCCTTCCATTTCCCACCCGCTGTATGACACATATATGACTAAGTCCCATGCACTCAATTAACCCCACCCCTTTATGAAGCCAAAAGTATCACTGACATCCCCGGTCGGCAGCACATGAGCCCTCTCTGGGGGTTCAAGACTAATATGTTTCCAGGTATGCCTCTCTGTCACTCAAAGGGTTAAATCTGATATCTTGTTGTTCCCTGAGGACCGGAGTCATGAATCATTTGTGTAAAGGAACAGGTTGGGGCACAGAAGGTGTAAGTGCTGTGGGGCGTAAGTGCCTCCTGTAGAGCAATATTATAAACACAACCCAAAAAATTGTAAATCCAAGTGACAAAAATAACATATATACTAAGCGCTCCCAATAATGTGAATATAAAAATTATCAAAAACCCAAAATTATGAAATAAACCTCAAATAAAAAAAGACAGAGGAGGAAGCTCCATGGTAAAATAAGTATTTCATAATCCTATATATTAATTCGCTAGGATGTTTGTCAGAAGCCGTCATGTGCTGTAGAGACTGTCCGAATGCACGGAATGCTGGGAGCAAGGAATGCTGGGAGTTCTGTGCTGGGAGCATTCTATGCTTTCGGACAGTCTCTATAGTGCATGACTGCATCGGTGGCAGGGCCCAGAGAACTGGCCTCTTAACCCTTTGAGTGCCAGAGGGGTAAGCAACACACTGCACTTAAAGGGTTAACATCACCCGGACCTTGGCCCATGTACACTGGCTTTTACACTAGTAGAAATATAAAAGACACATAGATGTTTACTCACAAACAGAAATGCAAACTGTATTGGACTCGCCTCAACAGCACTGAGAACAAATGGTTCCCTTGATGCTCAAAACTGCTGCCAGAACAGTGGAGAACTGGCCTCGTTCCTGATTGCTGGATGGTAATCTACCATTTAAGACCAGAATTTAGTCTTCCAAGATCTATTATAGACCCATTGATAACGTGGATTCCAACGGAATGTAAGCCACAAAAGCATCTACACAACCATCCGGCAATTCAAAAGTCATTTGGGAAAGAATATTGTGTTCCCTGACGCGTTTCTCTTGAGGATTAAATCTTAAAGGGGACAGATGCAAATTCCCGCTGTGGCTTTTAACCCTTTGAATGCCAGAGGGGTAGACAACGCATTGCAAAGAAATACGTTGCCTATCCCTCTGGCACTCAAACGTTTAACCCCCTGAATGCTAGAGAGGTCGCCAACGCGTACTGGAGGCCTCTGTAGCAATGAAGGGGTTAAAAGCCGCATTGTGATTTATTTATTTATTTATTTAGCTCCCTTTGATGCAGTTGGTTCACGCGAGAATTGTTCCAGTCAACCTCATTTATCCTCAAAATAGATTTATCCTAAAAATTGTTTGCATTCTAATCTGTGGGAAAGAAAAAAAAACAACACAGCTTTAACCCTTTGCACTCAATGAGTTCATCTGTTTCCAAAAGTAGTTGACTGATGTCCTTGGAATCCCGTGGATTGTGCACACAGGTATGTTACCTATTAGACTATATGATTCAGTGGGACCGGAGCCAGAATGATAGAGTGGCATGTTGCACTGTGATCCTACAACGGCATTCTGATTACACAGGGGCTAATTAGACATGCCGCCTTTCTGCCAAGCTTGGGTTAGATCAGGGTCGGTCTGACATTGGCCATTTCACAGAGCAGTTGCTTTCAAATGTCAGCACACAGGGATTATTTAGATGATACTTTTAAGTCTGACTTATCTTCATAGACGCGTGCAGGAAGATTATGTGAGTTTGTATGGGGGGAACTGAGAATCACATCCACGGATTAAAGAGGAAAAGGAACCAGGAACTGATATCTCTATGCAGAAACGCAACCACAAGCAATTCTGGAGCAAATGAATTGCACCACAGGGGACGGAATAATTATTCTTATTGGTTTGACACTTTGAGTACTAGATAGATATCCGATGCATTGCTGCACAACGCATCGAATACCCTCCTGGCACTCAAAGAGTTAAATGAATATTTTAAGCTCCTGAATGTTAGAGAGTTAACAAGCACATTTCTTAGCAATCCGTTGGACACTTCTTAAAGGGATAGTAATACTTCGTTTTATCTTTATTTTATTTTGTAGGCATTAAAAAAAACATGAAGAGCGATATAAGTCTTATCTCTCAAACCTTTATGGTTTAAGAGATATTCACAAGCAAAGTACCCCCCCCCCCCGTTCAGCCAGAGCAGAAGGGAGATGCCCAGGTAGACTGCAGAGAGGGACAATCTTCAATTAAGATAAGGGAAAAACCTGAAAAACTGGTCAAGGGGGGCAGGGCTTTCATTGTTCTCATAGGAAGAAGATTGTCCCCTGCTGTTATCTGTCTGGTCTTACAACCAGGTTCACATCTGAGAAGAGATGGCTTACACTAGGTAAAAGGGGCGGGAGGGGAAACTTTGCTTGTGAATATCTCTTAAACCATAAAGGTTTGAGAGATAAGACTTATATCATTCTTCATGTTTTTAATGCCTACAAAATAAAATAAAGTTAAAACGAAGTATTACTATCCCTTTAAAAAGGCTGTGATATCTGTCAGCCTAAGGAGAGTTTAGTTTCTTTAACATATGCTGTAGTAGCTACCTATATAGTTTTAGGGAAATTGATCTTTATTTTTTGTGACACACTTTGGCACTGTATGCAAATTAGATATGGTAATTTTTCTTTTAGAAATTGCCACAGTGTCTGTGTTTGCTCTGCCTAGATTCATTCATATCACAGTGTGTGGACTCTGTCTAGATCCATTCATAGCACAGTGTGTGGACTCAGCATAGATCCATTCATATCACAGTATGTTGGCTCTACCTAGATCCATTCATATCACAATGTGTGGACTCAGCCTAGATTTATTTATATCACAGTGTGTGGACTCTGCCTAGATCCAATCATATCACACTGTGTGGACTCAGCCTAGATCCATTCATATTACAGTGTGTGGGCTCTGCCAATATCCATACATATCACAGTGTGTGGGCTATGTATTCATATCACAGTGTGTGGGCTCTACCTAGATTCATTCATATCACAGTATGTGGGCTCTACCTAGATCCATTCATATCACATGTGTGGGCTCTACCTAGATCCATTCATATCACAGTGTGTGGACTCTGCCTAGATCCATTCATATCACAGTGTGTGGGCTCTGCCTAGATTCATTTATATCACAGTGTGTGAGAGCTCTGCCTAGATCCATTCATATCACAGTGTGTGGACTCTGCCTAGATTCATTCATAGCACAGTGTGTGAACTCTGCCTAGATTCATTCATATCACAGTGTGTGGACTCAGCCTAGATCCAAGCAAGAGTGAATAACATTATTTTGCCATTATACAAATCATTGGTAAGACCTCACCTTGAGTATGCAGTGCAATTTTGGGCACCAGTTCTGAAAAAGGATATACTAGAACTAGAGAGGGTACAGTGGAGAGCAACAAAATTAATTAAGGGAATGGAGGACTTGACATATGAGGAACGACTAAACAAACTTGGTTTATTTACTCTAGAGAAAAGACGACTAAGAGGAGACCTTATCACATTGTACAAGTATATGAGAGGTCAATACAAGGATCTCTGCGGTGAGCTATTTATTCCAAGGCCTGATCAGGTGACCAGGGGACACCCCTTGAGATTAGAGGAAAGGAGGTTTAAACTTCAGCAGAGGAAGGGTTTTTTTACGGTAAGGTTTGTCAAATTGTGGAATTCATTGCCCAGGGAGGTGGTTATGGCAGATACAATGGATACATTTAAGAGAAGATTAGATACATTTCTTTCAAAAGGGAACATACAGAGTTATACTGTTTATCAGTAGGCTGATCAGGAAGGTCTGATAAAGACTAATTTAATTGGTAGCAGGAAAGCTATATAATTCTCAGTTACTGAGGTATGAGGCGAAGGTTGAACTTGATGGACTTGTGTCTTTTTTCAACCTAATTTACTATGTTACTATATCACAGTGTGTGGACTCTGCCTAGATTCATTCATATCACAGTATGTGGTCTCTGTCTAGATCCATTCATATCACAGTATGTGGGCTCTGCCTAGATTCATTCATATCACAGTGTGTGGGTTCTGCCTAGATCCATTCATATCACTGTGTGTGGACTCTGCCTAGATTCATTCATATCACAGTATGTGGATTCTGTCTAGATTCATTCATATCACAGTGTGTGGGCTCTGCCTAGATTCATTCATAGCACAGTGTGGGGTCTGTTTAGATTCATTCACTCTGTAAGGACGCCGGCTGCCTGGGGCTGTTCAGATAATAACAGACATACTCATTTAGCTGTGCCCACTGTCCATAGGAGTGGGGAATGAGTCCAAGCCTTAAGTATTGCACATTGGAAGTTGCACTATACACCTCACATTGTCAGATTTGCCGTCATACTCAGCTTTGCCTTTTGCACACACTCAAATAGTGAATCAGCAAACGTACTTTCCCACATTGCTTTATAGGTCAAACAGCATCCTACAAGGGCACCCACCGAGGACTGAGAGGAGCATAGCAGTCAGAAGAGGTAATCTATTTAAATGTCACTACAGCCAGACAGTCATCTGGCACTCTTCTAAGAGCAAAGCACACTCTGCTCAGAGTGAGTCTCAGCTTGATCTGCATGCTGTCAAATTCTGTCCAAAGACTCATTCAGCAAGTTAGCACAGTTAACGTAGTATTGTCAGTATGCTAAACTGAAGTATGAGTCTCCGGACAGCATGCAAATGATGCCTGGGAAGCAGAGCTTGTAATGCCTGAGTGTAAGCAGCGTATGAGCTGTTTTCCATTGTGATAAGTGACACTTTTATGAAAGGGATCCAGAAAACCAAGCACAAGTAGAAGACCTTTTAAAGGGATAGTAATGTTTCATAATAAAAGCAGCGCTAATTAATCATCACAGTATTTGGACTTTGGAGAGTGTTATTTCAATTCTGTCAGAGTTGTAGTTCAAGAGTAATTCAATGACAAAGTATTCCCCTCCCGCCCCTTTTACTGATGTAACACTGCTCAGCCAGAGCAGAAGGGAGGTGCCCAGGTAGACTGCAGAGAGGGACAATCTTCAATTATGATAAGGGAAAAACCTGAAAAGCTTGTCAAAGGGGGCTCCTGCAGAGCCGCAGGATGATTGTACGACAGGCTTCCCCTGCAGTCAGCTACAACGTTGACTTCAGGGAAAGGCGAGGGGGTAATTTTGCAAGTGAATATCTCTCAAACCGTAAATGTTTGAGATATGTCACTGGGGGCAATTAATTTCTTTTTTTTAGTACTACAATACTAGGATTAGTAATTTTTAAAGGGATAGTAATGGTTAATTTTAAGTTGATTTAATATTGTAGACATTAAAAAAAGGTTAACATTAATGAAAGTCTTATCTCTCAAACCTTTATGGTTTGAGAGATATAACTTGCTAAAGTTACCTTTTTCTGGCTGTTTTACTCAAGTCTGCCATCTAGCTGACAGCAGCAGATTCCAGTCATTTGACCAGACAGAGGCTCTTCAGCAGAGCTGAAATCACGCTATTTAGAAATAAATACTTCATTGGATCGGTCTACAAAGTGAGCTTGCAAGCCAGGCACACTTTGTAGACTGATCCAAATTAAGTATTTATCTTTAGATATTGTTATATCAGCGCTGCTGAAGAGCCACATCCAGTCAAGCTACCAGAATTTGCTTCTGACAGCTTTACAGCTTGTCAAGCAGAAAGGGGAGGGACCAGAGAACTTTATTTTCCTATATCTCTCAAACCATAACGGTTTGAGAGATACAAATAAGTGCAAGTACTCTTTTTTAATTGTATATTTATTGCATATAGTTAATACTTTTTTTCTGACATTACTACCTCTTTAAGTATTACAATCCCTTTAAGGAATTGTTTTCAAAAAATACAAGAACACTTTTTCTAAATCTTGCCCAGTGTTTCTTAGTGTTTATATTGATGATTTTTCATGGCAAATTTGCAATAACTGGGAACCTTATCACATCCAGATCATCATAATGTGGACAGGTGTTAAACGGATAGTAATACTTCGTTTTATCTTTATTTTACTTTGAAGGCATTAAAAAACATGATGAACCATATAAGTCTTATCTCTCAACCCTTTATGGTTTGAGAGATACTCACAAGCAAAGTTTCTCCTCACTGACCAAAATGGTCAAGTCTGCCATCTAGCTGTCAGATTAGGAATCCAGTCCAGTGGCTCTGCAGCAGAGCCGAAATCGCAAGATATAAGAAGAACTACTTCATTCGAATAGTCTACAAAGTATGCCTGGTTTGCAAGCACACTTTTTAGAACCTTCCAATGAAATAGTTATTTTTATATCTCTCAATCTCGGCTCTGCTGAAGAGCCACTGGTTGATCTGCGGACCAGATTCCAAATCTGACAGCTAGATGGCAGACATCACCATTTTGGTCAGTGAGGGGAAAATTTGCTTGTGAATATCTCTTAACCCCTTAAGGACTATTGACGTGGCAGGACCGTCACGCTGGTCCGGCACTTAAAGGGATAGTAATACTTCGTTTTAACTTTATTTTATTTTGTAGCATTAAAAAAACATGAAGAACGATATGTCTTATCTCTCAAACCTTTATGGTTTAAGAGATATTCACAAGCAAAGTATCCCCCCCTGTTCACCCAGATCAGAAGGGAGGTGCCCAGGTAGACTGCAGAGAGGGACAATCTTCAATTAAGATAAGGGAAAAAGCTGAAAAACTTGTCAAGGGGGGAAGGGCTTTCATTGTTTTTATACAAAGAAGATTGTCCCCTTCTGTTATCTGTCTGGTCTTACAACCAGATTCACATCTGAGAAGAGATGGCTTACACTAGGTAAAAGGGGCAGGAGGGGAACTTTGCTTGTGAATCTCTCTTAAACCATAAAGGTTTGAGAGATAAGACTTATATCGTTCTTCATGTTTTTTTAATGCCTACAAAATAAAATAAAGTTAAAACGAAGTATTACTATCCCTTTAAAGGAGAACTAACACCTCTTTATAATACCACCCACACTCACCACACTATGTCCAGGAAATCCTAATAGCCCCCATGAATCTTGCCCCGTGCTTTGTTCTAGAGATAACATCTTGAATCACTTCTGCATGTCCTGACATGACAGTTGCTGATAGGACAACAGGACACAAACTCTGCACGTGGCTTAACCCTGTAAAGACTACAGTGAAAAAGCAACATTGCGTTGTAAAACATTGCCCCCTCTTCTGATCCTTAAAGTAGGCTCATACGCCAACAGCAACTTTAAAGGGATAGTAATGTTTCAAAATAAAAGCAGCTCCAATTAATCTTCATAGTATGTGGGCCATGGAGAGTGTTATTTCAGTACTGTCAGTGTTGTACTTCAATAGTAATTGAATGATAAAGTATCACTCTCCTGCCCCTTTTACTAGGGTTGCCACCTTTTCTTAAAAAAAATACCGGCCATGGCATTCTCTCCATAGACTTAACATTGGACAGAAGCCAATTTCTTACCGGCCTGCCGGTAAAATACCGGCTGGGTGGCAACCCTACCTTTTACCGATGTAACACTGCTCACCTCAGAGCAGCAAGACTGTCCAGATGGATCACAGAGAGGGACACTCTTCAGTGATCATAAGGAAAAACCTGAAAAACCTGTCGAGGGGGGCAGGGTTTTCCTTATAATCACAGTAAGAAGATTGTCCCTTGCTGAGATCTGTCTGGTCCCAGGACCAGATTCCACATCTGAGGAGAGGTGGCAAAGTAATGCATTGCGTACCCCTCTGGCACTCAAAGGGTTAAAGGACTATGACCAGTGAACTGCACATATACACATTGGATAATAACTGAATGCTGCTCAAACACAGTGACTACAGTGATTCACCTATACCAAATGTAAAACATGTAAATGTTAAATGTTTTCCAGGTGAGATCTGGCTCAGTTCAGTGTTAACCCTCTAACGGCCAGAGGTGTACACAACGCATTGCTATGCAATGCGTTGCGCACCCTTCTGACACTCAAAGGCTTAAAGGAGATCTAACACTTCCCAACAACTCCACATTTATCTTACAATGGCCAGAAAACCCTAATGGCCCTTATGAATTTTGCCCTTTTGCCTTTGTTCAACAGATAAATTCTTCAGTCTTTTCTGGATGTGGTTTTCCATGGAGGCGGACATGACAGTTGCTGCAGAATCAGAGGACCTCACACTCTGTTCACTGCACATGATCATTTTAAACCCTTAAATTACCTGTGGAGTGTGCTTCTCAATGATTTGCACACCCATCTGATCCTTAAAGGGTTAATTAGGCTTATGCCACTTGCCTGTTTCAGTTTAAAATACCTGCCAGCAACGGTGATGTCTGCCTCCTGGTCATGACATCGAGGACTGGTCTATGATAGTATCTTTAGGACAGATGCACAAGGGTAAAATTCATGGTCCCAGAGGATTTTTCTGACCACAGGAAGATACATGGGGATACTAATATGAGGTGTTAGGTCTTCTCTATTGGCCAGGAACTTACCTTTAAATTGAAGACCTTCTTGTCACACATGGTGCAGGTGTGTGGGAGGTGCAGGGGTGGTATACCGTGATAGTCGTTTAGTTCGTGAGGCTGAAGGACTTTCAGTGAGGAGGTACAGTTTGTGACTTTTCCATTGTTGTGTCTGCTGAACACTGGAGAACTCGAGGGACTGAATTTGGTGTCAGGAGTGGGTTCCTCTGGGTTGTACAGCTCATTCCTGCCCTCATAATGCTGACTTGGTGATTGCCACACACGAGAAGAATCCCACTGGTTGTTCGATGAGGAGTTGTGTGAACCTGGCCCAAGGTCTCCTTTCTGGTTCATGGGACGATGCGGTCCTTGGGAATCATAAAAGTCCTTTTTAAATCCAGGTGAATGATCGTGCTTAGGGCCGTAATGTCCATCAGAGCCAGAAGCACCAACCATTAAGCCATGATATCCAGACTGCTCTGTATCAGGATTAAATGCTTGAGATCCGGCATAAAAAACTCCAGGTTTGTTTCCACCCATTCCCTTCCCAAAAGGTGGCATGGAGTTTGGATTCTGAGTATGATTTTGTGCCAAAGCTGGGTTTTGACCAGGAAATGGTATTCCAGTGGAAGGAAACCTGGCATTAGGCATGGCCGGTCCTAGCGGGGAAACTCCAGTATGTCCATGTGCACCAATCATAGCAGCATTTCTTAATGGATTAAACAGTGGCTGGGACATTGCCACTTTGGAAAGGACCTGGTTGAGGACTGTAGCAGCAGCTGTGTTGTTGGTTACTGCAGTCTGCGCCAATTTTAGCCTCTGCAGGGTGAGCTGAGCTTGCAGCTGAGCAAGCTGTAGGCTGGCAGGGGAAGTCAGAAGTGGATTTGTGGCTCCACCACCTAATGGATTGTTAACTGTGAATGGATTTTTATCCAAAAACACGGCCGCACTGCAACAAAACACAGTTAAACACTGTTATAGCAAACTGTATTATTTAACCAAGACAACTCTGTTACTAACCAGTTTATATCTACCTTATATATATATATCTATGCAACCTTAAAAAAACCAAACAAAAAAAAGAACCAACATTATTACGACTTCAGGAGACCAATGGTTCTTCACCAGTGTACCACAGCAATTTGGTATGCTATAGACCAGTGGTTCTCAATCTTTTTTTGCTCAGAGCACCCCTAACACGTAATCTAAAACATTCGGGGCACCCCTAACATATTTAATGTACTTTATCAAGGGCATAATGAAGGGTACAATACATAAATATACAGTATTATTAGGTCTTATAATCATAAGTAAACATATTGTGCATAACAATTTCTATAAATCTTTATTTAAAAGTCCATTTATGTTAGTCTTTATAGAAAACACAGTGCACCCTAAGTTGATGTCCGTGGCACACCAAATTGCCACGGTACCCTGGATAAGAATCACTGCTACAGACATTCACTTAGGGTGCTGAGTTTCTTCTATGAAAACATTAACCCTCTGACTGCCAGAGAGGTACTCAAAGGGTTAACAAGAATGTGAATGTTGATTTTCAAGTGTGTATTTGTAGAAACTGCCTATGCACGATATGTTTGGTTTTGTTACACTAATTTTGAATTGTAAGAACATTTTTGTATTTGTAATGTAACTATACCCTTGACAAATTAACTGTTAAATGTTAGGGGTACCTCAAAAACTTCAGACTGTGTTAGGGTTGCCTACAGCAAAAAGGCACTGAAAACCACTGTGGTAGATGTATGCACTGATTCAGTACTCGTGCCACAGGAACGCAATGGGATATATGAACAATACAAAAGGGGAGAAATTCACAGAGGACAAATCGAATTTCCCAAAATTCCAGTTGGTTTAAATGGGGATAATAACCCATCAAATGCATGAAAGGCTTCCAACACACTGCAAAGTGCATTGAGGTCTATGATTCTGTCTATGGGGATCTCATGGCTGGTTGTGAAAATGTGCCCTTGTTATTTCAATAGAATCGGTGCTTTACATTTGAACTCTTGGAATGCCAGAGGGGCACACAACACATTGCAGATCAATGTGTTGCGAGCCACTCTGGCATTCAAAGGGTTAACAGATGAGGCGTTGCATTTCAGGGAAGATGAAAGACCAAACATCAGTACTTGCAAGGCCTTATACAGAAAGATACGGATGAGCAATTAAATTACAAAGTCTCCAAATTCCTTTTAATTTAAATGGGGCTTTCAACCCCTCTAATGCTAGAGAGATCACTAAAACATTAGGTCACAGACCAAAGGTACAAGGTCACTGACCTGACATAATCTAGCTGAAAATCAGATACGCCAAAAAGGTTCATTATTTTTAGTTATTATAAAAATTATTATAATTACAATATCTGTCAACAAAGTCTCCTGAGACAAAGCGTTCTGTTTCCTTACTGCCCTTACTTTAAAAAAAACCCTGCCTTTGTTTTAGTCAAAAACACATTTTATTCCACTCTTAATAGGTGACTACTTGTTTTCTGATCTTTGATTAATCTAATAACACCCATTCTAACCTTCCTAAATCATACTATAAACCTACAACCCACATCCTATCTTGTATTAATATGTGTCCAGTGGTGGGTACGCAAGCCGTTTTTAACTCTATATTTTTAATTGGTGAGAGGTGTTTGTTTAGGATTCCATGGTGCTAAAGTATCAGTGCTCAAGGATTAACTGAGCAATGTGGGCTATGGACGTGACGAGACGTTTAAATTAGAAAAACAAGCTGCACCTGCACTTTAAGTTAACAGATACATGCAATTACACAGCCATACAGTGGCTTTCTGTAACTTTATCTGCACTTATCCCACAATCCAAAGAGAGCCGACTCATCCCTTCCTATTAAGAGGCAGAGATCTGAGAGCGTGGACTCCATCTTGCCCAAAAAGAAGTGCTCAGTCAGAGAAACAAAAATCCTCTCCTAGTGTGCGGAATCTCAGACTTTAACCCTTTGATGACAGGCATGTATGAAATGCATTGCTCTAGAGTGGGCTGCACCCCCTCTCACCTAAAAGGATTAGTAAAGATTTATTATGAAATAACCCACGTAAATTGCAGGGCTTTTCTTGCTAAGTAAAACAAATACTGATAGATGCCTTATTCATAAGATATAATCAAACTGTCACAAAGTGATAAAGATGTTGCTGTCATATTCTATGGATTTATTATAGAATACATACACTATGGTGTTAGTTATAGACCACAGGGGGAGATGTATTAAGGTGTGATAAAGAGGAGATAACTTCTCCAGTGTGATAAACACTCCAGTTCCTATGTTATTCTATGGGAGATCTTTAGTTATAGGCTACAGGGGAGATGTACTAAGGTGTGATAAAGAGGAGATAACTTCTCCAGTGAGATAAACTCTCCAGTTCCTATGTTATTCTATGGGAGATCTTTAGTTATAGGCTACAGGGGGAGATGTACTAAGGTGTGATAAAGAGGAGATAACTTCTCCAGTGAGATAAACTCTCCAGTTCCTATGTTATTCTATGGGAGATCTATAGTTATAGACTACAGGGGGAGATGTACTGAGGTGTGATAAAGAGGAGATAACTTCACCAGTGAGATAAACTCTCCAGTTCCTATGTTATTCTATGGGAGATCTTTAGTTATAGACTACAGGGGAGATGTACTAAGGTGTG
>CM074724.1:25062055-25152055 GCA_037306005.1 Rhinophrynus dorsalis
AGGTTAAGGCTTATTAAATCACCTTGTTATACACACTCTTCATCTTGTAGAGGCAACAAGGTATGAAATATGTGTTTTATTATGTTATATAAATACCTTGGAACTTGAAAGGCTTGGGCCTGAAACAGAGGTCAGTGTTAACCTGCTACATTATCTGTACTAAGCAATTACGTAGTCTCTATATATTAGTACTATTTCTACCAGAACGGCAGAGGGAGAAGTCCTGCTTGTCTTTGTGTGTGTGTGTGTGTGTACCGTGATAGTTCTAAGCTGTTACGTGTTAAAGGTTCTTTAACCCTCTGAGTGCCAGAGGGGTACGCAATGCATTGCTTTGCAATGCGTTGCGTACCCCTCTGGCACTCAAAGGGTTAAGGACTAATTGGGGAACCTCTCGGTTAGAGTAAACTGGATCAAACAAATCCATGACAATCCAGTCATAGTGATTTAATAACGTTTATTTGTGTAGGTCAACATTTCGGTGTTACATTGACCGACATGCAAAAAACAACGTGTAGAATTAAGCACCAAGACCAGGGTGGATTTCTTCATGATGTATATATTTGGGACTGGTAGTAGCCCATTGTGCATCCAGCATTGCACCATTGAGTGCCAAGATGGTAATTGCTTTGCAATAAGTTGCATACATCTTTGGCGCTCAAAAGGTTAAGGAGTGCAGGTATCTCCCTGCAATTTCTGTCAAAAAAATTGATTTTGATAAATGAACCCTTATGTTTTAATGGGATGGAGTGGCACTTTATGTTAATTTCCCTGAACAGTAAAGTAATTCACTCTGTTTGAGATCAAACGTATCACTCAGTGTGTGGTCTCTGCCTAGATTCATTCACAGTGTGTGGTAACATTGGCCCAGCACAGAAACGAATTAGCATAAATTGCCACATTGTGCCACCAATAAATAAAGATTAATTTATCAAAAGAGCGTTTATAGTACAAGCAAATAATTAGTACAAAATATAAGCAGTATTTAATTCACTTTAAAGTGTTAGTATGTCTCAAAAATTTTAATACATTTGTAGAGGCTAAAAAAAGAATCGCATTGCCAAAAACCCCAATCATAGTTCCCCCTTCCCTCCCCCTCTCTTGATGTCAGCTGTAAAGCTGACAGAAGGAGATCCGTGTCGGCCGACACGATGAGGCTTTTCAGCAGAGCCGAAATCCCATTATTGGAAAAGAACTACTTCACGTGAACAGTCTATTAAGTATGCTTGTGGCAATGCAATTCTGTTTTTAGCTTCTACAAATCTATAAAAAAAAATTTTTGGACATTACCATCACTTTAAAATTAATTTAACATCTATAGGAGATACGCCTTCTTCACCACATCAAAGACCTCAGGACCTTGAATGTTCCCAAACATGGTTACATTTTAAATTAAAAAAAACATACGTTTATCCCCAGATTTATATATTAGGTGACTTGATTTTACCAGGATTATATTAGTATAGGAATTGCTGGCTGATCCTTTCAAAGCTTCAGCTGCGATACATACAACCAGCCACTACATATAAGGTATATACAATACAGGGAAGGGGAGTGGGTCCTGTAACACAGATACTTTTACTATTGTCTCCTTTGACCTTGATACCTGCTTACGACTTCAGCTGACCACTCAAGGCTTTGCTGGAATCTCTAAAGCATCTAAGGGCACATAAGATCGCCTGACCAGACCCCAAATATTTACAAGATGAGTTGTAAAATACAGAAATGACAACAGCATTCTATTTTTAACCTTTTTGAAGCTACAGATGTATCCAGTGCATCATTTTCAAAGTGCTGGTGACGTGACTAGCATTCACGGATTAAAAATACTGACAAAGTACTACATGAACATGTTAACGCAATCCTACCTTACACCCAAGAGACGAGGAACCCATAGCACTGTACTGGAAAGAGACAGCACTCTCCCTCTTACTACATTAATAGCAAGATTCTCCGCACACACACCTGCTCACATTGTGCCAGAATGATACCCTCCCGGTATTTACAATTGTAGCTTCTACGAACCGCACAACTTTTAATGATAAGAGGCACGGAAGGGCTGAAGAGAACGTCACATGTTCTTCTGCATCGTTAAAGTTACACACACAGTATCACTTGATGTTTTGGCCATATGTTGCCGTCCCCTCTCGCTGCAGTTACTGACAGTCCCAGATCCAAAGGCCTTCCAATCCATGGAGAATGTTTCAAAGGCATGCAGAGCTCGCTCGTTATAATTGGTTGTGTTACATTCACAGCCAGCAAAGTAGCTGCAGCAGCATTCACTTCTTTCCATGTTGTGTTTTTTTCTATTTTTAAATCCATCTGAGCACTTAACCATTTTCTAAATACAAACACAGACATACCCTTACATACAAACGACAAAACTTTATGTAATCAAACACATTAACACAAACACAAATGTACCTTTACAGACAGGCAAAAGAAAAAAAAGTATGTAGTCAAAAAAGATTAATACAAATACGGACGTACACTTAACACCTTGAGTGCCAGAGGGATATCCAACGCATTGTGTCCCACTACAGTATGTAATCAATAGTTTTAGTCCAAATAGTGTTTTTTTTTGTTTTTTTTTAATAAATAAAGTTTTCATCGCTGTAGCTATATACTATACCTAATAAGCTTAACTTTTATAGGAGGTGAGAGAGCCCCTTTAATATAAACACACACTTACATACTAACAAATCACTTTATGTAATGAAACACATTAATATAAACAGACATACACTTACATACAAACAAAAAAAATTGACATAATCAAACACATTAATAGAAAACAGACAAACAAAGAAAAAATCTTTATGTAATAGAATATATTAAAGGGGCAGTGTCACCAAGATGACCAATAAATTCACCTATTTACTACTTTCTTGCATCGCAATGCGTTGGATATCCCTCTGGCACTCCAGGGGTTAGAAGCAAGCAAATTAACCTATGTAATTAAACTCATTAATACAAACACAGACATACCCTTACATACAAATGACAAAACTTTATGTAATCAAACACATTAACACAAACACAGAGGTACCTTTACAGACAGGCAAAAGAAAAAAAAGTATGTAGTCAAAAAAGATTAATACAAATACGGACGTACACTTAACACCTTGAGTGCCAGAGGGATATCCAATGCATTGCGTTGCAATAGTTTTAGTCCAAATAGCGTTTTTTTTTTGTTTTTTTTTGTTTTTTTAATAAATAACGTTTTCATCGCTATAGCTATATACTCTACCTATTAAGCTTAACTTTTATAGGGGGTGAGAGATTCCCTTTAATACAAACACACACTTACATACTAACAAATCACTTTATGTAATGAAACACATTAATATAAACAGACATACACTTACATACAAACAAAAAAAATTGACATAATCAAACACATTAATAGAAAACAGACAAACAAAGAAAAAATCTTTATGTAATAGAATATATTAAAGGGGCAGTGTCACCAAGATGACCAATAAATTCACCTATTTACTACTTTCTTGCGTCGCAATGCGTTGGATATCCCTCTGGCACTCCAGGGGTTAGAAGCAAGCAAATTAACCTATGTAATTAAACACATTAATACAAACACAGACATACCCTTACATACAAATGACAAAACTTTATGTAATCAAACACATTAACACAAACACAGAGGTACCTTTACAGACAGGCAAAAGAAAAAAAGTATGTAGTCAAAAAGATTAATACAAATACGGACGTACACTTAACACCTTGGGTGCCAGAGGGATATCCAACGCATTGCGTCCCACTACAGTATGTAATCAATAGTTTTAGTCCAAATAGCGTTTTTTTTTTGTTTGTTTTTTTTTTGTTTTTTTAATAAATAACGTTTTCATCGCTATAGCTATGTACTATACCTAATAAGCTTAACTTTTATAGGAGGTGAGAGAGCCCCTTTAATATAAACACACACATACTAACAAATCACTTTATGTAATGAAACACATTAATATAAACAGACATACACTTACATACAAACAAAAAAAATTGACATAATCAAACACATTAATAGAAAACAGACAAACAAAGAAAAAATCTTTATGTAATAGAATATATTAAAGGGGCAGTGTCACCAAGATGACCAATAAATTCACCTATTTACTACTTTCTTGCATCGCAATGCGTTGGATATCCCTCTGGCACTCCAGGGGTTAGAAGCAAGCAAATTAACCTATGTAATTAAACTCATTAATACAAACACAGACATACCCTTACATACAAATGACAAAACTTTATGTAATCAAACACATTAACACAAACACAGAGGTACCTTTACAGACAGGCAAAAGAAAAAAAAGTATGTAGTCAAAAAAGATTAATACAAATACGGACGTACACTTAACACCTTGAGTGCCAGAGGGATATCCAATGCATTGCGTTGCAATAGTTTTAGTCCAAATAGCGTTTTTTTTTTGTTTGTTTTTTTTTTTATAAATAACGTTTTCATCGCTATAGCTATATACTATACCTAATAAGCTTAACTTTTATAGGGGGTGAGAGATCCCCTTTAATACAAACACACACTTACATACTAACAAATCACTTTATGTAATGAAACACATTAATATAAACAGACATACACTTACATACAAACAAAAAAATTGACATAATCAAACACATTAATAGAAAACAGACATACAAAGAAAAAATCTTTATGTAATAGAATATATTAAAGGGGCAGTGTCACCAAGATGACCAATAAATTCACCTATTTACTACTTTCTTGCATCGCAATGCGTTGGATATCCCTCTGGCACTCCAGGGGTTAGAAGCAAGCAAATTAACCTATGTAATTAAACTCATTAATACAAACACAGACATACCCTTACATACAAATGACAAAACTTTATGTAATCAAACACATTAACACAAACACAGAGGTACCTTTACAGACAGGCAAAAGAAAAAAAAGTATGTAGTCAAAAAAGATTAATACAAATACGGACGTACACTTAACACCTTGAGTGCCAGAGGGATATCCAATGCATTGCGTTGCAATAGTTTTAGTCCAAATAGCGTTTTTTTTTTGTTTTTTTTTGTTTTTTTAATAAATAACGTTTTCATCGCTATAGCTATATACTCTACCTATTAAGCTTAACTTTTATAGGGGGTGAGAGATTCCCTTTAATACAAACACACACTTACATACTAACAAATCACTTTATGTAATGAAACACATTAATATAAACAGACATACACTTACATACAAACAAAAAAAATTGACATAATCAAACACATTAATAGAAAACAGACAAACAAAGAAAAAATCTTTATGTAATAGAATATATTAAAGGGGCAGTGTCACCAAGATGACCAATAAATTCACCTATTTACTACTTTCTTGCGTCGCAATGCGTTGGATATCCCTCTGGCACTCCAGGGGTTAGAAGCAAGCAAATTAACCTATGTAATTAAACACATTAATACAAACACAGACATACCCTTACATACAAATGACAAAACTTTATGTAATCAAACACATTAACACAAACACAGAGGTACCTTTACAGACAGGCAAAAGAAAAAAAGTATGTAGTCAAAAAGATTAATACAAATACGGACGTACACTTAACACCTTGGGTGCCAGAGGGATATCCAACGCATTGCGTCCCACTACAGTATGTAATCAATAGTTTTAGTCCAAATAGCGTTTTTTTTTTGTTTGTTTTTTTTTTGTTTTTTTAATAAATAACGTTTTCATCGCTATAGCTATGTACTATACCTAATAAGCTTAACTTTTATAGGAGGTGAGAGAGCCCCTTTAATATAAACACACACATACTAACAAATCACTTTATGTAATGAAACACATTAATATAAACAGACATACACTTACATACAAACAAAAAAAATTGACATAATCAAACACATTAATAGAAAACAGACAAACAAAGAAAAAATCTTTATGTAATAGAATATATTAAAGGGGCAGTGTCACCAAGATGACCAATAAATTCACCTATTTACTACTTTCTTGCATCGCAATGCGTTGGATATCCCTCTGGCACTCCAGGGGTTAGAAGCAAGCAAATTAACCTATGTAATTAAACTCATTAATACAAACACAGACATACCCTTACATACAAATGACAAAACTTTATGTAATCAAACACATTAACACAAACACAGAGGTACCTTTACAGACAGGCAAAAGAAAAAAAAGTATGTAGTCAAAAAAGATTAATACAAATACGGACGTACACTTAACACCTTGAGTGCCAGAGGGATATCCAATGCATTGCGTTGCAATAGTTTTAGTCCAAATAGCGTTTTTTTTTTGTTTGTTTTTTTTTTTATAAATAACGTTTTCATCGCTATAGCTATATACTATACCTAATAAGCTTAACTTTTATAGGGGGTGAGAGATCCCCTTTAATACAAACACACACTTACATACTAACAAATCACTTTATGTAATGAAACACATTAATATAAACAGACATACACTTACATACAAACAAAAAAATTGACATAATCAAACACATTAATAGAAAACAGACATACAAAGAAAAAATCTTTATGTAATAGAATATATTAAAGGGGCAGTGTCACCAAGATGACCAATAAATTCACCTATTTACTACTTTCTTGCGTCGCAATGCAAATTAACCTATGTAATTAAACTCATTAATACAAACACAGACATACCCTTACATACAAACGACAAAACTTTATGTAATCAAACACACTGACACAAACACAGATGTACATTTACAGACAGGCAAAAGAAAAAAAGTATGTAGTCAAAAGGATTAATACAAATACGGACGTACACTTAACACCTTGTGTGCCAGAGGGATATCCAACGCATTGGATATCCCTCTGGAACTCCAGGGGTTACAAGCAAGTAAATTAACCTATGTAATTAAACAAATTAATACAAATACAGACACACACAGACAAGCAAAAAAAACCTTATGTAATTAAATACAATACAAACAGTCATACACTCACGACAAGCAAAAAAAATGTACCTAATACAAACATAAAGAGACGCATACCAACAAAAACGTTTTAAAGGGATAGTACCATCTATAATAAAGTTTAGCTCTGAGTCATCTCTCTTGTTTTTATAATATGCAGTGCTAAGTTTAATAACTTACTGTTGTGTAGTTCAAAAGACATTCAAGGTAAAAGGACCCCCCCCTTCAGGTCACTTCACTCTGTCTCTCAGTCTGGTCCTGATGGAACACGACGAAGGACAATGTTCAGTAGACAAAAGGTAAATCCTGTCCTCCTTCGTCAACAGAGGGCAGTGTTTTCCTTATACTTACTGAGTGAAGATTGTCCCTCGCTGCATCCGTCCGGTCCCACATCCAGATCACAGATCTAAGGGGAGGTGGCCAGAAGGGGCGGGGTTTTCCTTATACTTACTGAGTGAAGATTGTCCCTCGCTGCATCCGTCCAGTTCCACAACCAGATCACAGATCTAAGGGAAGGCGGCCAGAAGGGGCTGGGTTTTCCTTATACTTACTGATTGAAGATTGTCCCTCACTGCATTGGTCCGGTCCCACGACCAGATTCCAGATCTAAGGGGAGGCGGCCAGAAGGGGCGGAGTTTTCCTTATACTTACTGAGTGAAGATTGTCCCTCGCTGCATCCGTCTGGTCCCACGACCAGATTCCAGATCTAAGGGGAGGCGACCAGAAGGGGTGGGAGGGGGATCGTTTTACCTTGAATATCTTTTGAACTACAGAACAGTAAGTTATTAAACTTAGCGCTGCATGCTATAAAAAGAATAGAGGACTCAGACCTAACTTTATTATAGACGTTACTATCCCTTTAATCAAACACATTAAAGGGGAGCTCTCACCTCTATAAAAGTTAGACTTATTAGGTAAAGTATATAGCTATAGCGATGAAAACATTATTGTTATTATTTTTTTAAAAAACGCTATTTGGACTAAAATTATTGATTACATAGTGCTCTGCGCCCTATTTCCACATACACTTTTGTTGCTGCAGATTGCCGCACTGCCTCTGCTCCTTCCCATTACCCAGCCTCCTTCAATTACGGAGGCTTTTGGCTGTAAGATGAAGCGGTCTCATTGGCTAGATATCGATCTCTGCCAGACAGACAGCCTCCGTCATCGGAGGAGACTGGGTAGTTGGAAGGGAGCAGAGGCAGTGCGGCAAGACCAGTGTATGCGGAAGTAGGGTGCAGGGCACTATGTAATCAATAGTTTTAGTCCAAATAGCTTTTTTTTTTTTTAATAAATAACGTTTTCATCGCTATTGCTTTATACTATACCTAATAAGCCTAACTTTTATAGGGGATGAGAGATCCCCTTTAATACAAACACACACTTACATACTAACAAATCACTTTATGTAATTAAACACATTAATATAAACAGACATACACTTACATACAAACAAAAAAATTGACATAATCAAACACATTCATAGAAACACAGACATACAAAGGAAAAATCTTTATGTAATAGAATACATTAAAGGGGCAGTGTCACCAAGATGACCCGTAAATTCACCTACTTACTACTTTCTTCTGTTCAATCTTTCCTTTAAACCTTTCACTAGGACTTGGAGAATCCCTCTATTCTTTGCTCCATTCCTTGGTTTCTTAAATTTGAATGTATGTGTGTGTATATATATATATTTATATATATATATATATATACATATATAGATATATACACACACACACACACACACACACACACTAGTGAATGTTGCACGTGCATGGTGTTGCCTGCATGATTGGGCACGCCATGAACTTTGGGAAACCGCTGGACCACTGTAGCGGTGAGGCTCGCTGCAGCGATTCTCACAGGCAGGGGCCCAATCCTGGGAAAATCTTCACCTATTATTTGCTGCCTGCCGCTGATCTCTGCCCTCCTACAGCCTTGGGGTGGCAGGGGGACAGTTATAATTGTATATATAAATATGTTTATATTATGGTGTGCTAGCGCTGTGAGTTTCTTCTTTTTTTCTGCAACTCTCATAGCAAACCCCAATGAGTAGCCAAACCAAGCGGGTACAGCCAATAATAAAGACAGATGTTCATGTGGGCCAGTTGTTAGATACGCCTCTCCTACATCAGTGATGGAATGCAGGAGAAGGTGACCGAAACACTAGGGGGCGCAACAGTTCTGTCATGTGCGGAAAGGGGCGTAAATAACAAGAAAAACATTTATATATTAATACTAACACACACACTACATGCAACAAAATAACCCTTTGAGTGCCATGGGGGTATCCAACGCCGTGCAACGCAATGCGCTGGATACCTCTCTAGCACAAATGGTTAAGCAGGCATATTAATAAAAACACAGACATACAATAACCAACAAACAAAGAAAAACTTTACGTAATCAAAAACATTAACACAAACACATACACTTACACACAGAGAGAAAAACTTTACTCAATCAAATACACTAACACAAACACACACACACTAACATACAAACCAAAAATCATGATGTAATCAAACACATTAATACAAGCACATACATATAAAAAATCATTACATAATGAAGCACATCAATACAATCACACGCACACACACACACACATACGCACACATTCACACACACACACACACTTGGATGCCTATTTTGTAGGCTACATGAAGGCAAATATAGTCATTCATGAATATATGAAATGGGGGCTGTGTTGCCATATCCTTTGTAAAGAAAGATACCGTCAACTGTCAAAAGATCACTGTCATCTGAGCAAACTACTACCGTGACAAACTGTAAGGTGGGGGAGGGCTGGCAACTTGTGGCCCGGGGGCAAATTGAGTCAAGTGGCCCATTTCTATATCACTCAAGCCCACTGTCCCAGCCCACCCCCTTTTGTTAATTTTAAAATTGGCATTAATGTTGTGAAGTAAGGCAAGTGATAGCACAGAGCTTACAGCTGAAACGAGGCTACACTAGTGCGCTCCTACAAAGCTTACAATTTAGGTAATGCTACACTAGTTATACTATAGAGCTTGCAAGGGAATGTTTTATGCTATTAGTGTAGCTCCAGAGTCCGCGCACTGTGATATGAATGAATCTAGGCAGAACCCACACACTGTGTTATAAATGAATCTAGGCGGAGCCCACACACTCTGTTATGAATGATTCCAGGCAGAGCCTGCACACAATGTGATATGAATGAATCTAGGCAGAGTCCACACACTGTGATATGAATGAATCTAGGCAGAGTCCACACACTGTGATATGAATGAATCCAGGCAGAGCCCACACACTGTGATATGAATGAATCTAGGCAGAGTCCACACACTGTGATATGAATGAATCCAGGCAGAGCCCACAAACTGTGATATGAATGAATCTAGGCAGAGTCCACATACTGTGATACGAATTAATCTAGGCAGAGTCCACACACGGTGATATGAATAAATCTAGACAGAGCCCACACACTGTGATATGAATGAATCTAGGCAGAGTCCACACACTGTGATATGAATGAATCTAGGCAGAGTCCACACACTGTGATATGAATGAATCCAGGCAGAGCCCACAAACTGATATGAATGAATCCAGGCAGAGCCCACAAACTGTGATATGAATGAATCTAGGCAGAACCCACAAACTGTGATATAAATGAATCTAGGCAGAGTCCACACACTGTGATATGAATGGATCTAGGTCGGAGCCCACACACTGTGATATGAATAAATCTAGGTGGAGCCCACACACTGGGTTATGAATGAATCTAGACAGAGCCCACATACTGTGCTATGAATTAATCTAGGCAGACCCCACACACTGGGGCATTTCTAATAGTTTAGCGAGGGATACGTTTGTCCTGGAACATAACTAATATACTGTGAAGGGATTCTGTATAAAATGTCACAATGTGCCATAAAAATATAAAGGCTTATTACTCCAGAATTATTTATTATATAGAAGAAATGGCGAGTGCAATATATATGCAGATTGTCATTCTCCGTAAAACTATTCTTGACTTCGGGTGACAGGTCGACTGAATTTCTGTAACTCGTCTGTGTTGTAGGTGATAAATGTCTGAAGCTTGTTGTCTTTGGCAAAATGAATGTCCATGTTTAAGACAACTGGGGCCAATGATTAATGTTCGACACAGCTGTCTATCTGTAGCACTGTTGGTAGCTTCAGAAGACACAAGTCCCCTTTCTTTGTTTAGTAACAGCTCATAAAATACTCACATCCCACCTGACATCCCACAGCTTTTTTCTACACCTTCAGAGGCCATCACACAATACGTAAATTTCAACAAACAACAGAAGCAGTTGCTGAGAAGTTGTGAAGTTTGGAACAGTGAAAGTCATTTCCTACTTTGTATTCAACACCATGCATCTATGGATTGGGTGGGTAACTATTTTCCTACTTCAACGCTTATCTTCCTCAGCTGGGCAGGGTGATGGGACAGGCAGCTCAGCAACAGCTGGAAGGATTCAAATTACCCTCCCCTGATCTGTGTCCTGTACATTCTAGAACCATAACAAGGACAAATCAAAGCTCAGTGTGGAATGCAACATGCTACGGACCTCCATATGCCATGCCTGCCATATACAAACAGGGCAGCACACAGCATTCATGGAACGGCATGTGCCTATTTTGGGCCAAGAGGTGCCGCTCTGTAACCAGATATGCCACGTGCAGGTCCAATGACAAGTGTATATCGTTTCTTTCTCACACACTAGCCGCTAGCACTCCAATGCTCAGGAAGGTCTATCGATGATTGCTATGGAGAGAAGGCTTCTTGCTGTGCGCAGGAAGGGGGTCTAGTTCACAACATTTGTACCCATTCGGATCAGTGCCAGTGACATTTTATCTTTAGGAAGGGAAAAGACCATTCCAGGCTTCATGCCAGTAACCTTGTGAAGCCACCTATTAAAATTCAAGAATGGTTTCCTTGTAAACACCAGGCGATTTCAAAAAGATGTATGTAAACTCATCCAAAACTATTACTATAGAACAGATAATGTATTTAGGAATTTGAGTAAAAATACCTAAGCATCAAGGACAAAAAAAAAAAAATCATAATTAAAGGAAACATTCTCATTACTCTGAACTTAATCCTTAAATTATACCACAATGTAGACGCTCAGTCTTCTAACAGCGCTGGTCATATGTTAGAAATTGTACTAAATATTACAAGTGGTTCCTATCCTACAGGGTTGCCAGCCAATGAAAATATTTATATTAACAACACTGGGAATAATGATACTGAAAAAAAAACAATTTTTTTACTAACACATTTTCAGGAAACACCATTACACTTCACTGCGGTCTCTTTAACACCAATACTTCCAAAATAATGAAAGAAAAGACCTGAATATCTGCAGATCAAATGAGTATATCCCACTGATTTCACACAATAAAATTGTAAAGAATGTAAAACACTTTATCTTAGCTTTGCATTTTATCATTATCTTTTTGATATCTTATTACAAACACTTCCAATTTTAAATTTTTAAAATTTTAATTGACCTCCAGTAAATTTACTGACACCCGGCAACCCTGCTGTCCTACTTTTGCTTAATGGCAGAATGTGTAGATCCATATTTTATTAAAAATAAACCAGAATATAAAATGAATATGTACTTACCCAATTAGGTTTTGCTAGCTAGCCCCTTAAACACTCTGTTGAGCCATTATAATGGGAAAATATAATATATATGTATTTATCTATCTATATCTATCTATCTATACAAAGTGAAAAGGTTATGGTGGGTGGTAGATACAATGTAAACAAAATTTGACACACCAGTCAAGCCATAAGACTTGCTTTTCCCACAGAAATCTCACATTTGCAGTGTTGTTACTTCTGCAAGGGATTCTGGGTAGGCATATGCAAATAAGTTCAACAAGGAATCACCTTTTTGCCTCAGATTCCACTTTATACATGGATTCCTTAGAGCAGCGGTTCTCAACCTTTCTAGTGCCGTGACCCTTTGATAAAATTTCCCAAGTTGTGGCGACACCTAACAGTAAAATTATTTTTGTTGCTCCTTCATCGCTGTCATTTTGCTACTGTTATGAATCGAAATATAAATATCTGATGGTTTTAGGCGACCCCTGGCAAATCGTCATTCGACCCCCAAAGGGGTCCCGACCCACAGGTTGAGAACCACTGCCTTAGAGTATGTATATGCTGAGCAACAGCTTTAAGACACAACTCAGGAAGAGATGCAAAGCCAGTGAACCACTCATGGATGTCCGTTTCGTTGTTAACGCATGAAGTTGGTGGAAGGGGTTTTCATTCACTTTTTTCACCACCATAACCTTTTCAGTTTGTGCTCCACATGTGCACCAAGCCTCAATAGCAAGGTAGTAAAACCAGCCTCATGCTGACAAGTTGCGTTAACAAAGCACCAAACAGTCCAATCTCCTAAACACAAGGACACCAGGGTGATACACACTTATACACACACTACACAGTCTGACCTCCTAAACACAGAGACACCAGTGTGATACACTTATATACACACCACACAGTCTGATCTACTAAACACAGGGACACCAGGGTGATACACTTATACACACACCACACAGACATCTCCTAAACACAGGGACACCAGGGTGATACACTTATATACACACCGCACAGTCTGATCTCCTAAACACAGGGACACCAGGGTGATACACTTATATACACATCACACAGTCTGATCTCCTAAACACTGGGACACCACGGTGATACACTTCTATACACACCACACAGTCTGATCTCCTAAACACAGGGACACCAGGATGATACACTTGTATACACACCACACAGTCTGATCTCCTAAACACAGGGACACCAGGGTGATACACTTATACACACACCACACAGACTGATCTCCTAAACACAGGGACACAAGGGTGATACACTTATATACACACCACACAGTCTGATCTCCTAAACACAGGGACTCCAGGGTGATGATACACTTATATAATCATCACACAGTCTGATCTCCTAAACACAGGGACACCAGGGTGATACACTTATATACACACAGCACAGTCTGATCTCCTAAACACAGGGACACCAGGGTGATGATACACTTACATAATCATCACACAGTCTGATCTCCAATAAAGAGGGACACCAGGGTGATACACTTATATACACACCACACAGTCTTATTTCCTAAACATAGGGACACCAGGGTGATACACTTCTATACACACCACACAGTCTGATCTCCTAAACACGGGGACACCAGGGTAATACACTTATATGCACACCACACAGTCTGAGCTCCTAAACACAGGGACACCAGGTTGATACGTTTATATACACACCACACAGTCTGATCTCCTAAACACAGGGACACCAGGTTGATACACTTACATACACACACCACAGTGTGATCTCCTAAACACAGGGACACTAGGGTGATACACTTATATACACACCACATAGTCTGATCTCCTAAACACAGGGACACCAGGGTGATACACTTATAAACACACCACACAGTCTGATCTCCTAAACACAGAACATCAGGGTGGGAAAGAGGACAGAGGTATTTGGGTCTCAAAATGGAGCTGTCCTTCCTAATGAGGCACACTCGGGCGGTACAGACCCCTAATATCTCCTAATGAGGGACACTTGGGAGGTAAGGACCCCTAATATCTCCTAAAGAGGGGCACTTGGGAGGTATGGACCCCTAATATCTCCTAAAGAGGGACACTTGGGAGGTATAGACCCCTAATATTTCCTAATGAGGGACACTTGGGAGGTACAGAGCCCTAATATCTTCTAATGAGGGACACTTGGGAGGTATGGAGCCATAACATCTCCTTAAGATGGACACTTGGGAGGTACGGACCCCTAATATCTTCTAATGAGGGACACTTGGGAGGTACAGACCACTAATATCTCCTGTGCGCCTGCGCTGTCCATCCTGGTCTCCTCTAGGTGGAATTGCAGTTTACCTTAAAGGAACAGTAAACTTTTTTTTATGAAAAAATATATATTGTAAGGATTTTCCTATTGAGTAAAATAAGGGTACTCCCACTGCCGAGAGATTTATATTTCCAGAGTTATTACAGTTTGAACCCATGTTTTTTTACATTAGCAGTGCTCTCTAGTGATCAAATTCTAATTAGATTTCCGTTAGATTCTAATGGAGAGGAAAGTCAGAGACATACAGTTCTGCACAGAATGTGATAGAAACTCCTGAGTCACTTCCTGTCAGAACTATCAGGACGTAAACACAGTAAATTCACTTCCTGGTTATTTAAACTGCTATAAATTTTGAATAAAACATCTGACAGGGATGGGAGTGACCTTGTTTTATTCAGCAGGAAATGCTCTGTAAAATATGTGTTTTCATAAAAAAAGTTTACTGCTCCTTTAAGGCAAGATGCCTGCCTGTGTGTCTCAGAACGAGTTGGATTCCTCAAAAAAGCTGGAATTATTCAGGATAATACTAGTATGGATATAAATATTGCTATGTGCATAATGATTTTGGGGGTAAATTTAATTTGTGTGATAGTTCCACTTTAAGCAGTGTCAGCGAGGAGAAGTAATTTTGGGACAAGACCGGCATGCCTTCATTATCATAATCTATGCATCAAATTAACTCAAAAACTAATTTTTAAAGGAAAAAATAACTAATACAACATATAAGTCATTCTCTTTCAGAATCATCAAATTTAGTTTTAGGGACTAGAATGTCCCTCGAGGTATTTCTGCTGTGCATGTCTTTACTGCAATTTCATCCACTCATAGAATCCCACATTATGATTGGTTAGTAGAGGCTAATCCCACATTATGATTGGTTTGTACAGGATGATAACACATTATGAGTGGTTTGTAGAGGCTAATCCCACATTATGATTGGTTTGTACAGGATGATACCACATTATGATTGGTTTGTAGAGGTTAATCCCACATTATGATTGGTTTGTATAGGATGATACCACATTATGATTGGTTTGTAGAGGATGCTATAAAAATGCTGGCCAACTGAAATGTCGGTTACACCAGAAATCACCCCATCCAGATGTGCCTATTGCTTAAGTAAAATAATCCTCATTTTTAACCATTTGATTGTCAGATGGATACGCAACACACTGCACACCTCCCTGGTCCTTGAAGGAAAAAAACTTACTAATTTTTAGGTGACAATGTCCCTTTAAGTATCAGAGGCGCACACAATGTACACATGCACAGATATCGTGCTGAAAAACACCTGGATGACTGGTTCTGCATATATCTGGCAAAGGCGCCACCTAGTGGATACATTGTGATCCAAGAAGAAGAAATTGGGAGCCAATATCTAGAATTGTCAAGCAGGAACATAATAACACAATGGGGGTTATTCATTAATGCGTGATAAAGAGGTGATAAAGTGGAGAAGACCTCTCCAGTGGTGTCAGTTCTCCACTTCTTGTGTTATTCACTGAAGCCAATTCACTAACATTTCTTAAGTTTTGGAGATCTTTGTGAATAGCTCCATAGACTAACATAGGAATTGGAGAAGTGATATCACTGGAGAAGTCATCTCCACTTTATCGCATCTTTATCACATAATGAATAACCCCTATTGTATTATGTTCCTGCTTGACAATTCTCTAGCAACCAAGGGGTTCATTTTTGTTTTCTCTATTAATAAAATGATCAAATTTATTATACAGACCAAGTAATATTAGTTTGTAATAAGAATTACGGAAGGAAGAATATTGCTAATGAAATACAGTAGGGAGATGTACTAATACAATTCCACTGTAAAACAGGCAATGGAACTGATTTACTAAGTTTAACACCAAAGATTCTCCCTTTAACACTTGCACCAAGGTGAGGGTTGGGCTGTCCTGTTCCTCTGCCCCTACATCTACACCATGTACTAACAAGTCACAGAAGAAACTGGCGTAACTTTTCTCCATACCCCTGGCGCAAGGCAAATGTAAGGTTATGCATTTGGGCTGTAGAAACAAACATGCTACATATACACTAAATGGGAAACAACTTGGGAAATCCTCATTAGAGAAAGATTTAGGACTGATAGACAATAGACTTCACAGCAGTGTGCAGAGTCACTCAGCTGCTGCAAGAGCAAATAGGGTACTAGTATGCATAAAATGAGGTGTAGATGGCACAGGATGCTAATATAATTCTGCCTCTATATAAATCCTTGGTTAGCCCTCACCTGGAATATGGAGTACAGTTTGGGGCACCGGTTCTTAAAAAATATATTACTGAACTGGAAAAGGTGCAGAGACGTGCAACAAAACTGATAAAGGGATTGGAGGATCTGAGTTATAAAGAGAGACTAGCCAAACTGGGTTTGTTTATATTAGAGAATAGACGTCTAAGGGTGATATGATTATCATTTACACATACGTTCAAAGTCAATACAAAGAACTATACAATTAATTATTTACTCAAAGTGCTGAGCTAAGAATGAAAGGCCATCCATTAAGACTAGAAGAAAGGAGCTTTACACTAAAACTAAGGCAGGGTTTTTTTACAGTAAGGGTGGTAAAGCAATGGAATTCTTTGCTTCAGGATGCTGTGCTTGAAGATATTTTAACTTCTTAAAAACAAAAAAAAAGCAGCATTGGATACTTTTCTAGAAAAGAACAATATTGAGAATTATGACAGATGGCTTCAATGCAGATAGGATGTTGATCCAGAGAAATATCTGGAAGAAAGAAAACAAGGTGCAGCACCACCCTCTAAGTACAGTAATCCTGGTACTGTTCCAAATCACACCCTTCCCCTCCTTATTGCACTCACATTTGGTGGAGACTTCCCCTGCCTCTTGGTATGTCCTCTTGCACTGGATTTTTGTCGTCACTCCAGGCTTATGACACCAAGGGATTAATCTTCAGTATATCTTCACACCTTAAGAAGCGTTAATGTAGTTCCTTTAGGTATGGCCACACATATGAAGTATAAATATGTAGACTCTCCACCCCAAACAGGAGTATTTTGGAACTTTTGTTGGTGCCTCAACTCCAAACAAAAGACAAGGGACTAACACTGTTCTAGGTGAGTGAGGAGTAGATCCCCAAATATCATAGCATATAAAGGGTGGGGAAAAAGGGCACTAAAACAGTATCTTTATGAAAGAGGAACTACCCCCCGACACAATCTTTAACTTCATTAAGTCCCCATCTGGCGACTAGCTGCTTAGTAGCGCTAGTCCCCAGAATAATTACCTTATTTAATAGATTTCTGCTCTCTTCCTCGGCTGACAGGCAGGACGGAGTGCGGACATCTTGCCATTGTGGCATCCGCACGCCTGCGCTGTCAGTCCCAGCCGGGTCTAGGAGGCGTTGCTAGGAGCCATTTGGCTCCGGCTGGGAATGACCACGCATGCGGATGTCACAATGGCAAGATGTCCGCACTCCGTCCTGCCTGTCACCCATGGAAGAGAGCAGAAATCTATCAGAAATCTACTAAATAAGGTAATTATTCTGGCAACTAGCTCTACTAAGAAGCTACTCACCAGATGGGGACTTAGTAAAGAAAAAGATTGTGTCGGGTGGTAGTTCCGCTTTAAAGAAAACAATAATAAAAAACAATATATATAAAAAACTAAGTGAGATACCAAGTGTAGCATAAAAAAAATTGTAAATTGTAAATGGTGAACCACAGCAACAGTAGATATGACTGGGTATAGCGTTTCACTTCCCCTCTATTAACCCAACATTATCTCCTGTAATGCCTGTCACACCAAACAATTATGCATGTCGGAATATGGCATAAAAGACCTTTTCATTTGCCATAAAAAAAATGCCATAAAAATATTATCGTAATAAATATGATAAAATATGTAAAAAGGAACCTGATTGTTCCACTATTGGCTCGACGCGTTTCGTGATTTAATAATGTTAGAGTCACTTCATCAGGACATGCGACAAGCTGCAGCATTCAGAGAACATTAACAATCTCAAAATGCTCAATGATTTAAAGGGATAGTAATACTGAATATGAAAAAATAGATATTGTAGTGTTTATCCTCCCCCTCTTGTAAAACAAGGGCACTCTCACCTTTGAAAGATGTTTTATTCAAAAGTTATTTCAGCTTAAGCTTCAATTTTTTAGGTGAATTACGTCAACGGCCTGAAATGTTACAGTGGGGCTGTTGCTCCGTTCCTATGGACAGCTCTGTCGATTGACTAGAAACCTCCATAGGATGGTGTAGCAACAGCGTCACTGAACAATTTCAGGCCACCTAAAATAAATTCATGTTTGAGCTGTAATAACTTTTGAATAAAATGCCTTGAATTTTGTAGATGCAGTGTCACAATGGCCTTAAATGATACAGTGGTGCTGTTGCTGCACCATTCAATGGAGATATTTGGTCAACTAACCAGAGATGTCCATAGGAGGGTATAGCAACAGAGCCACAGTAACATTTCAGTCCATTGTGATACTGCACCAAGAAAATTGAAGTTTGAGCTGCAATAACTTTTGATTAAAGCACCTCTCAGTAGTGGGAGTACCCCTGTTTTTCTACGGAGGATGAACGCTACAATATATTTATTTTTTCAGAATGAAGTGTTACCATGCCTTTAAATGCTTTACAATGCCTTGGGGACCTCTCTTAACCCTTTGAGTGCCAGAGGGGTATGCTGCATACCCCTCTGGCACTCAAAGGGTTAACAGTGCAGGGAGTTAAATCAATACAAAAAAAAACCAAAATACTATTTTCTCTCCTATGGAAAAGGAGATTTGCTTCAGTTTATCTTAGTAACACTTTGCCAGAGACCTGTTGGATACTTCGCTGGCACTGAAAGGGTTAAGCATGCCTCTTGTGTTGTCTTTTATCATTTTCAAGTACTGATCTAATGAGACAGCTCTGCACTGAATGGGCTGGTCACACATCATTCTCTGGGCCTGCTTCCTCTATTGTAATTGTCAGCAGGTTGCTTCATTCAATTTGCGCTCTCTGCTCATAAACGCGGCCTGGTTGACTCTTTGCCTTCAGCGTCTCCAGCGGTCTTGTGCTGAGTGATAGGCACTTGTGTCTTTTTGTTCTCGTGCAAGCTCTAATCCCCATACCTCTCTGTTATGCTGGTCATATGCTGGTGGCGTGTGGACATTATAATGACACATAGATGCCAGGAGCCAAAAAGACAAACCTCTTCTCTCATCTCTCAAAACATTATCACATCTTACAATACATGCCGCCGATCATTCTTCCGCCAATCATTGTACAGCTCAGTGCTTTCAGAAAGAAATTATCATACCCCCACTAGTATTTCAGTGAGAAAACCATTAGACATGTGTCAGTTTACTCCAATTTTATAATCTAGCTACATACCTCCCAACATTTCAAACTGCCAAAGAGGGACATGTGTGTTTTAGGGGGTGTGGCTGGTGGGCGAGGCATTACCGAGAATTTTTAAGCTATTTCATAACCTGTTGACACCTCCTTGTATAACCTAATAAATGACTTATAACAAGACCAAAGTATTTTATTTACACAGACTAATGTATAAACACATATGCGGCTGTTTAAACAAACAATAATGTGAGTTTTATTGCTGTAGAGCAGTGTGATACACTTATTTATACACCACACAGTGTGATCTCCTGAAAAGAGGGACATCAAGGTGGGAAAGAGGGACAGAGGGATTTGGTTCTAAAAGAGGGACTGTCCCTCCTAAAGAGGGACACTTGGGAGGTATGTAGCTATTTGAGATAATCATATATATATATCTATATTTTTATTACACATTGGCTTTTTTTTGTTTGTTTAACCCTTGGAGTGCCGGATGGTTGGGCAATGCATATCTGTGAAATGCGTTAGGTACCCATCTAGCAATCAAAGTGTTAACGTAGCAGTAATCTTTTTTCTTCAATTAATAGATATTTGTTTTAGGGCTGTTTCATTAATCTTTACGTTAAAGGGATAGTAATAGTTAATTTTATGTTTGTTTAATACTGTAGTCATGAAAAAATATGAACAATTATGTCATTCTTATCTCTCAAACCTTTAAAGGGATAGTAATACTTCGTTTTAACTTTATTTTATTTTGTAGGCATTAAAAAAACATGAAGAATGATATAAGTCTTATCTCTCAGACCTTTATGGTTTATGAGATATTCACAAGCAAAGTTTCCCCTCCCGCCCCTTTTTCCTAGTGTAAGACATCTCTTCTCAGATGTGGAATCCAGTCCATAGACCAGACAGATAACAGAAGGGGACAATCTTCTTTGTATTAAAACAATGAAAGCCCTTCCCCCCTTGACAAGCTCTAGCTGACAGCTGTGGAATCTGGTCATTTGACCGGACAGCAGTTCTTCAGCAGAGCCAAAAAATGCAACAAGCTAAACATAAATACTTCATTGCAATGGTCTACAATGTGTGCTAGCACACCAGGCACACTTTGTAGACCGTTCCAATGAAGAATTTATGTTTAGATCGCGAGATTTCGGCTCTGCTGAAGAGCCTCCTTCCGGTCAAATGATCGGATTCTGCTGCTGTCAGCTAAACACTGACTTCTCTCACAAGGAAAATTTAGGAAGGTATATCTCTCAGACCATAAAGGTTTGAGAGAAAAGACTTACATCATTGTTCATATTTTTTTTTTACTGACTACAATATTAAATAAACATTAACTGTTACCATCCCTTTAAATTGCAATGATCTAATGATCTAATGTGGAAACCAGGTATATCCAAAACACAATTTACATTCCTGGTTTTGTGTTTTTTATGAAGAACAGATCATGCCAAACTAATTTACTTGCATTTTATGAAAGGGTAAGGAGTAATTTGGTGTATTGCTGTGGATGTAGTATACTTGGGTTTTGCAAAAGCCTTTGATACAGTGCCTCACAACAGGTTACTGCATAAATTAAAAGGCTTTGGTTTGGGAGGTGATATCTGTACACGGATAGAGAACTAGTTAAATGATAGATGGCACAGAATTTTAAATGGAACCTTTGCAACTTCGTCTAAAGTTGTAAGTGGGGTGCCACAGGGTCCTTGGTCCAATGCTTTTTAATTTGTTTATTAATGATCTTGACATGGGTATTGAAAGTAATGTCAAAACATTTGCAGAAGACAATTGGCTGTGTAAGAATATCCACACAGAGCTGGATGATTTTCTGTGCAGAAAAAATTGGATAAACTGAGTGAATAGGCAGAAAAGTGGCAGATGAGGTTTAAAGGGGAACTATCACCCCAACTAAAGTCCACCCCACCTAATTAGGCATCTAGCGATAGTTAGAAATCGCGTTAGTTAGAAATCCTTCCTCAGCTGACGCTGATGGGCAGGCAACAGCTCTCTAGAGGCATCTGTACTCCTGCGCCGTCAGCCCCTTCCTTTACCTTAAGGTACCATGCAACGTCTCCTAGAGGAGACTGGGACTGATGGCGCAGGCGTGCAGAAGTCTGTAAGTATAGATGTCTGCGCTGCTGCCTGGCCGTCAGTGTCGTCTGAGGAAGGATTTTTGACTAACGCGGTCTTTATTCTACATAACAGTTTGATTGTTAAGCTTATCGCTAGATGCCTTATTAGGTGGGTGGACTTTAGTTGGGGTGATAGTTCCCCTTTAATATAGATAAATGCAAGGTTATGCATTTGGGTTGTGGAATCAAGCACACTGGGCAGAGTCACTCAGCTGCAGCAAAAGCCAGACGCGTACTATCCTGTAAAAAAGGGATATAGATGCATGGGATGGGAGCATAGCTAGGATCTCTCCAGATTTGCCTTGAAGACTCCGGTTTTTGCAGTGAATGACCAGGTCTCTGGGGACAGAAGCTGATTCTCCAGTGGTGGGGCATTTCTTATGAAACTCTACCCACTTCTGCTTCTTCCCAGCCTGTTCCCCCACTTCATCTCCTCCACCACCCTGTTTTGCCCACTTCCCACCCATTTTATTAGACAGCCTGTTAAGTCCCGCCCAACCCATGATGAAGCCCCACCCATATGTGATGCAAATTATGGAATTTATGTCCTCCCACTGGCACCACATGAATCCCTTCCAGGGACTCTAGAAAAAATAAGTTCCCAGGTATGTATGCAGGTGTAAATTATACACAAGATTTAATGGAAGATTAAAATACCTGTGTATAACACTCACCCCCTTTCTGCCCCCCACCTGCAAAAACAATCAAAATGTTTGCCTCCCCTTGATCACGCTTCCCTTCCTTTCCTCCCCACCTCAAAAATGTGTATACCCTCCTATACCCCCCTACTTCACACAAGGTGAAATGGGGTAAAAAAAGTGCATATTATACCCGAGATTTTACAGTATTAACTCAAAGAGCTGAGTCAAAAGCAAAGGGATCTTCTAATAAGACACAAAGGCAAGGAATAAGGGCAGTAAGGCTGTGGAATTAATTGCCTCTGAAAGCTGTGTTTGCAGATACTGTAGATGCTTTCAAAAATGTGATGGATAGATTTCTAGGCAAAAATAATATTGTCTATACAAAGCCACATCTGTATAGGTGCATTTTCTGCTGCACCTGCTCTGAACTAATGACCCTCTCTGAGCTGAAAATGTCCACATAAAGGGTTACAGTTCAGACACAGAGAGGAAACAGACGGCAGTAACTAGCTAAATAAATGAAACAGCTGTTGATCAGGTTGCTAAGTCTAGAAGGGCATGGCATGTCAGCGGAACAAATCCGCCAGTATGTATCAATGGCGACTCTACAAGTGTGACCTGTCAACCAGTAATCTGGACCGTTACACATCTGTACCCTAAAGCACTAGAAAATTGATGACATATTATGCAAGTGGAAATTATTTCTGCTTTAAACTTCTGACGAATACCATGCAACAATTATTATCATCAAGCTTTATTTATATAAAAAGTGTCTCCATTTTAAATATAAGCCACACTCACTGCTAACTCACTGTGCATCCCACACTACAAGAAAGTAGCCGGTCGATCCGACTTCTCCTTCAGAGCTCCGAAAAAAATCAGATCTTCTCCCAGTCTAAAATCCCTAAAAATAACTGCTACTTTGGATCTAAAAACAACATGTAACTGTATTTATTTTTTATATGAAAGTGTATTTATATTGTTCCTCTATTTGAGTAAATACTTAACTTTGTACTGTTAAAGCTCTACAGGACAAACTTGAAAACAATAAAAAGCTCAGTGTTTTCTTCCTGGTAAAACATTTTCTAAATATGTAAATAAACAGGGCCGGATTTATAATAAGGCTGAGTAGGCATCTGCCTACAGGCGCACCCCACAAAGGGGCGCCTGTCATTGGGATCCTTTTTTTTTTTTTTTTTTTTTAAAGTAGCCTGAAGTGCAGAGTGTGGTGGGGTATACCCCAATGTGTGTGATAACTGATGAATGCTCGGCGACGACGCATCAAGCTACTGCACGAGGGGGGTGATGAATTCCTCGTTCTCTCCCCCTTCCGGGAGAAGTGGGAGAAGCGGGAGAGTGGTATTGGGTGGCCGTAAAATGGCTTGTGGGGGCTGAGCCTGCACCAGTACTGTGACCACTGATGAAAGGCGGAGAGCAGAGGAAAGGACACTTGTATTTGGCGAACTTTACATCTTTTGACCCGCAGCCACAGAAAACAGTAACATGTCTTGTATGTGCCGCGGAGGTACATGATAAATCTACTGCTGCGAGCGGAGGCCAGATGTGAGTAGGGCAGAGTATGAAGGAGTCACATGAAAGTGGCATCCAAAGCACTACCCGGAGTGACGGAGTGCTCACTGCCACTCACTCCTGCTTAATTGTGGTGACAAACTTTTTTCTGCATGAACTGCTACAGGATTGCAGGTATGACTGACTGACAGTGCCAGAGGGTTGTTCTTGGAAAACCCTTTACATGCTTGGCTTGTATTGCATTTAAGATTTCTCCAGTATTAAGGGGTTAAAAGCACTATTTAAATCAATGGAAATTTGTATTTGTTCCTTCGTACATTTGGTGACCAATTGCACCATATTGAAGAAATACAACTTATCCATAGATTTATATGGTGTTTTTAACCCCTTGAATATCTGAGAGGTCTCCAAACTAATGCTGAAGTGGTTGAAAGTCCATTCAGCACATTGGATGCTAGAGAAGTGTGTGTGTCCAAACATTACATCATGGCAATTTTGACAATATTTCATATATCTTATAGTGCAGTTGAATTGCTCCACTTTTTACTTTGTGTATGCTGAACAATGCTGGGGCAATTCAACTGCATTGTAGATATTAAATAAAAAAAAGCCTTATTTAAATCAATATGAATTACTGCCTCAGATACCTCATAGCCATTTTAGATCAATGGGAATTTTTTTTGTTCACTGCAGTGTATTTGCTTTGCTCCAGGCGTGTTCCACGTTTATCTTTGGGGCCCACTTTGTAGTATAAAGTCTACTACAATGTGTCTTGTTGCTCCCCACTAATAGTGCCCAAAATAAAGACCTATATTAATGAAAAGAATTAATAAATACTAGGCCACTATAACGACTTTAATGCCAACACGATTGTTACACCTGTTCCATAGCATATGCTGGAAAACTACATAAAGTCACACTATTTTCTCTTAGCCCTGTTTACTATATAGTGTTGAAGTGTAGAGGAAAGGAAATCCCAGGGCTTAGTAACCCATTAACAAGTGTTAATTGGGGTGTGGCTAAGTGATGGGTGTGGTTAGGGGTGGAGCAAAGGAGGGGCTAGGGGCACCAGAGGGTGTTGTGCCTAGGGGCGCCTGAGATGTAAATCCGGCCCTGTAAATAAATAAAGAAAAGTGTTTTGCATGTAGATGAGACAAAACTGACGAAGTGCTTTGCACGCAGATGAGAGAAGACTATGGATAGAAGCTGTGAAGCAACTTGAGATCACAGAAGTGAGATGACCACTTGTCCTATTGGCTGCTGTGATGCAGGCCAGCCACTGATTGGTTGAATGTCCATGATGTTACACTTTCATAATCAAGGTGCCCCGTTTACCCATTTCAGTTATTCACTCATGGACAAACTAGTTGAACAGCCCGTTACACGGGCCACAGTGCCTGTGGCAGCCGGTCGCGGGACAGTCAAGCACAGCAGAGACTGCCCGCGCCACTGCTGATACAAAGCTGGACGCTCCTTCGGAGCGCCCAGCTCTGTATCAGCCGCGGCGCGGCCAGTCTGTACTGTGCTTGACTGTCCCAACTGTCACTCTCTGTCATACTAACATTCCCCACTGCTCCCCACCTCAACTTTCACTCCCTGTCATACTAACATTCCCCACTGCTTCCCATCCCAATTTTCACTCCCTGTCATACTAACATTCCCCACTGCTCCCCACCTCAACTTTCACTCCCTGTCATACTAACATTCCCCACTGCTCCCCACCTCAACTTTCACTCCCTGTCATACTAACATTCCTCACTGCTCCCCACCCCAACTTCCACTCCCTGTCATACTAACATACCTCACTGCTCCCCATCCCAACTTTCACTCCCTGTCATACTAACATTCCCCACTACTCCCCATCCCAACTTTCACTCCCTGCCATTCCAATACTAACATTACACACTGCTCCCCATCCCAGCTTCCATTTCCTGCCATCCATATTCTAACATTCCCTACTGCTCCCCACCCCAACTTCTGCTTCCTGCCATCCAGATATTAACATTCCACACTGCCCCGCACTCCAACTGCCGCTTCCTGCCTGCCATGTATTAGCATACCAAATGGCTCTCTATCACAACTGCCTCTCAATGCCAGCCAGTTCTAAGCATTTCCATAAACTGACAAACACATAAACCTAAATATCTCATAAACTATTCTTTCAAATAAGTTTAACATAAATATAGGTAAAACAAATTATTTTGTTATAAAGTGAAAGTTCTGTTTAAAGTGGAACTTTACCTTAAGAATAAGTGGCTCTTAATTTGATTAATGCATTGATTTATTTAGGTAGGTGTCCTTTATACAGCAGTATGTTTCTATATACATGTTGTATTATATCTGCAGTTTCCTGTGGACGGTAATCTCTATTCAAGTGTGCATTTAGGTCATACCGCTTCACAGCACACAATGGGTTGCAATAGACTTGAATGGATCATCAGGAAACGTAGTTGTTATCAGAATGAAAATGAAACAACTAGTCGTGGACTAAAACAGAGATTAAAACTGTAAACAGAAATAACTAATGGTTGTTTTAAAGAACACTTACCTATGTAAGAAAGTTAAATGAAAATGTCACTATTTAAAGGGATAGTAATACTTCACAAAAACAGCAGCTCTAATTAAACTTCATAGTATTTGAGCCATGGAGAATGTAATTTCAATTCTGTCAGAGTTGTAGTTCAAGAGTAATCGAATGATAAAATATCCCCTCCCGCCCCTTTTACTGGTGTAACACTGCTCATCTCAGAGCAGCAAGACCGTCCGGATGGATCACAGAGACGGACAATCTTCAGTGATCATAAGGAAAAACCTGTCAAGGGGGGCAGGGTTTTCCTTATGATCACAGTAAGAAAATTGTCCCTTGCTGTGACCTGTCTGGTCAAGAGACCAGATTCCACATCTGAGGTGAGCAGTGTTACACTAGGTAAAAGGGGCGGGAGGAGGATACTTTATCATTCAATTACTCTTGTACAACAACTCTGACAGTATTGAAATAACACTCTCCATGGCCCAAATACTATGAAGATTAATTGGAGCTGCTGTTTTTGTGACTATCCCTTTAAAATGTACCTGTCACATACGGACTGGACTTCCCCCATCACTTTCTCCCACCCTTTTATCAATAATAATTACATATTAATGCATATGTCATTGCAAGCCATGCATAAAATATACCTAAATTGCTGTCCGGTAGGAAGAGGGAGAGCACGGCCATCTTATTGATTGACAGCTCTCTCCCTCCCAGGAGTTGTCAGCAGGTGAGGAAAAGCCTGACCCTTCTCTATGTCAGGGCTGTCAAAGTTTAGTCTTCAAGGGCCACCAACAGACCAGGATTTAGGGATTTCCCTGATTAAGCACAGAGAATGAGCCACTGACTAACTTACCTGTGATTAATCAGGGAAATCCTTAGATCCTGGCCTGTTGGTGGCCCTTGAGGACTGAACTTGGACAGCCCTGCTTTATGAGGTCATAACAAAGGGCTGGAAGCTTATGCTTGGGATTTAAAGGGACAGTAATGTCCCAGAAAAAATATTTCACATTTTGTAGGGCTTAAGAAGTTGAACTAGATGCAAAAAAAACCTGTCTCTCAAACCGCTATGGTTTGACAGATATTCACTGTCAAAGTTTTACGTTTCCTGGTGTCAGCTGTAAAGCTGACAGCAGGAGATCTGTGTCGGACGACACGATGAGGCTCTTCAGCAGAGCCTCAATCATGTTAGTTAAAACTAATGACTTCATTGGAATGATCTACAAAGTGTGTTTGCAAACCAGGCACACTTTGTAGACCTTTCCAGTGAAGTAATTTGTTTTAAATAATGCGATTGCGGCTCTACTGCAGAGCCACCAGTTGGTCTCCGGACAGGTTTCCCCTGCAGTTAGCACAGCACTGACGTCAGGAGAAGAGGAGGGAAGGAGGAACTTTGACAGTGAATATCTCTCAAACCCTAGAAGTTTGAGAGATAGGATTTTTTGCGTTTAGTTCAGCTGTGCAGTATAGCTGGTACCGCACTGACCCACAGTGTAACGTCACAAGGGGGATTTTAGTTGCTTCTAACTGTGCATATAACTCACTGAAAAAGGAAAAAAAGGCTTACACATGATTTGGAGAGAGGAATTGATTACCGGTTACTTAATTTAGCAAAGCCCTCTGGTACTTAAAGGGATCAGAGTCCAATAATCTTAGGGTATAAATTATTTTGGCATAATACATTTTTTTCTAAGTTGCTTTAATAAGAACTGGAGCATTTCTCGGACTGCACCATAGAATACAGGTAAAGCTCCCCAAATGCCCTGTGATTTCAAAGGGGCTTTGGTTGGCTACAACTACCAGCATCCACGGGTGTGATTTTTGATTTGTTCCCTACAGTGCAGCTGATTGCTACCTTGGTGCATATAGTACCATCTGAGGATTATGTGAGCAGGAATCAAAAAACAGCTGGAGAGCCACAATGGCTCACCCCTGTAATATCACATTGTCTGACCTAAACACCCTGAGGCTGATGTGCTCAGACAAAATGGTGCAATTCTGAAGCTACAGCAAATAAATAAATAAATATTCTGAATGTTCCCATTGATTTAATTGGGGATGAATACTACAGACACAATGCGTTGGAGACCTCTCTAGCATTCAGTGGGGTTAAAATATCCAGTAAACCATTGCCAATTGTTATTCGAGTCCTTAGGTGCAGTTAGCTTGATCCAAAATCGCTCCACTACAAGAGTGTCAGTAAGAAATACAGTGTATTATTCAATGTTACAAAGAAGTGCCTTGTAGGTCTGTGTGATTATCGGTACTTAATATATTGGCCACTGGAGGGCAGTGCTACACTAACGTGTAAATGTGATATGTTATGTAGCCGGTTTTTTTTCACGTCATCATAATGTTTTATTCTGGTGTATAAACCCTATGATTAACAGAGGGGTGTCCTACACATTGTGAAGCAATGTGCTGGACACCCCTGGGACTCAGAGAGTTAACTGTTGGAGTGCCGGAGAGGAAGCTACCTCTCTTACACGTCAAGGGTTATTAAAGGGATAGTAATGTTTCATAATAAAAGCAGCTCTAATTTATCATCATAGTATTTGGACTTTGGAGAGTGTTATTTCAATTCTGTCAGAGTTGTAGTTCAAGAGTAATTCAATGACAAAGTATCCCCCTCCCGCCCCTTTTACTGATGTAACACTGCTCAGCCAGAGCAGAAGGGAGGTGCCCAGGTAGACTGCAGAGAGGGACAATCTTCAATTAAGATAAGGGAAAAACCTGAAACACTTGTCAAGGGGGGGCAGGGATTTCATTGTTCTCATAGGAAGAAGACTGTCCCCTGCTGTTATCTGTCTGATCTATGGACTGGATTCCACATCTGAGAAGAGATGGCTTACACTAGGAAAAAGGGGCGGGAGGGGGAAGCTTTGCTTGTGAATATCTCTTAAACCATAAAGGTTTGAGAGATAAGACTTATATCATTATTCATGTTTTTTTAATGCCTACAAAATAAAATAAAGTTAAAATGAAGTATTACTATCCCTTTAATAGATTAAAGAGGCAACAAATGTGGATATGCAGCTGATTATTACACTGGCTCATAATTCAGTGTAACTCCAAATGATGCCATGTGTATATCAAATCCATTTAGTATCATTGTGACGGCAACGATCAGCACCTACAGGACACTGTAACCCACTCAGTGGACTCTATACTCCACAAATATTCCAAATTAAAGCACACAAACTTCACTGTACGGGACAAATAAAACTTCCCATTTACTGAAATCGGACTTTTAACTCCTGGAATTTTGGAGAGGTTTTCAATGCATTGCGCAATATACTGTAGACATCGCTAGCACTAAATGGGTTAAAAGAACCATTTGAATCAATATGGATGAATTCTTCCTGAGTTTTTTTCTGTGATACAAACATACTTACAGACCTATCTGTCCTCTAAACAAGCTCCACAGGATAAAATGCACCGGAGAGGATTTTGGGGGTGTTTTCACACTCAGTCATATGCGCAGTACAAAAGTGGAGAAATAAATTAATACACGTTTCACAAATTCCCACTGATTAAAATGGAGCTTTCATTTAACCCTTTGAGTGCCAGAGGGGTACACAGGGTACTTCTACTGCTGTTGCTTATTAAAAAAAAATGACAACTGTTCAAACTAACAGGAAGTGAGGGAGCTGTTACTCTCACACTATATGGAGAACTAAAGACAATGGCTCACTTCTCCCATAGGATATAGTAGAATTACTATCAGGACACCAAGGAGAGTGTTATTTCAATACTGTCAGAGTTGACGTTCAAGAGTAACTGAATGATAAAGTATCCCCCTCTTACCCCTTTAACTGATGTAACACTGCTCACCTCAGAACAGAAAGGTGGTGTCCAGATGGATCACAGAGAGGGACAATCTTCAGTTAGCATAAGGGAAAAATCTAAAATACCTGTCAAGGGGGCAGGGTTTTCCTTTTGATCACAGTAAGAAGATTGTCCCTTGCTGTGATCTGTCCGGTCAAGTCACCAGATTCCACATTTGAGGTGAGCAGTGTTACACTAGGTAAAAGGGACGGGAGGGGGATACTTTATCATTCAATTACGATTTTACTACAACTCTGACAGTATTGATATAACACTCTCTATGGCCCAAATACTATGAAGATTCATTGGGGCTGCCTTTATTTTGAAACATTACTATCCCTTTAAGTGTGTGTTCTACTACTTTTTCTTTGGGGTACACTTCCACTTTAAATCCCTCACTAGGTATGATATACGCTCTCCTTTTTAACCCTTGGAGTGCCAGAGGGGTAAGCAACGCATTGCTTCTCAATGCATTGCATAACCCTCTGGCACTCAAAGGGTTAATGCGCATTCTCCTCATTGATTATTTTTATTTTCCCCTTGACAGGTGTCTTACGCAAAGTGAGCGAGCCAGCCGACTCTGACACTTGCCACAGGAAGGGTGAATTTGACACCTACTGATCTGTCAAAACAAATCTTTACAAAAGGCCCTCACGTAATGGGACATCTCAGCACTCGTTTTCCTTAAGTGTAAGATGTTATTTAACACTAATGGAATTGGTGGGTTCACCGTGTTCACTAACTCCGGCACATGAGAACCTCCTTGTGATGCCTCAATCACAATTAGTGCAATGTGTTACTGGAGCATCTGACAGCAAGAGGGTTAAAGGTGATTTCACCTATCTTAAGTTCGTTCCACTAATCAGAGGAACAAAACATGGACACCTCGGAGACAGAGATGGGACACTTCTGTGACTTCTCAGCTTTGGTGCATTCAAGATAAGTATAATCCTCTGGGTGCCACAAGGATGCCCAAAGTATTGATAAGCAATTTGTTGTTCTCCAACCTGACACTCAGAGATTTAAAGGAACAGTAAAGCTTAAATACGAGTTGGATGAGTTGTGTAGTCCTTTAACCCCTTAACAATCCAAGACGTACATGTACGACACAGGGTGTAGGTCCCTAAAGGACCAATGACGTATATGTACGTCACGATATTCAGGGCTCCCCGCGAGGCTGAACGACGTTCGGGGAGTCCTGAATCGGACCGCACACAAAAAAAAAAAAAATAAAAGATCCGTGGATCTTAAGTGCCTGCCGCAGGCGTGCGAGGCCAGTCCTTAAAGTGTTAAGTGCTTGGTCTGTATGAAATTTCGTATATTTTCAGAGGTGCGAGATGCTGCTGTTCCTTGTGGGTCTCACAGGTCACCACACACGTCACTGTGTAGAAAGCTGAACAAAAAGAAAAGGGGAACAGCGCAACACCCCCCTCTAAGTGTAGTAGTTAGTGATCCTGTATGAATCACCCCCTTCCCCTCCTTGTATTTACTCACATTTGGTGGAGGCTTCTCCTGCCTCTCGGTGTGTTCACTTATGCTTGATTTTTTACTCCACTCCAGGCTTATGACACCAGTAGATTTTCTTCACACCCTATCAGAATGTTAGCATACGTAGAAGACCATTTTCAGTGAAATAATTATTTTTCACTAACGCGATCTCGGCTCTGCTGCAGAGCCACCTGATGAAAATCAGACCGGATATCCCTGCAGTCAGTACAACGCTGACTTCAGGGAAGGGGGAGGGAGGGGGGAAATTTGTGTTCGGTTATCTCTCAAACTATAAAGGTTTGAGAGATGAACCTGGGGACTATGAAATTATTTTGCAAATATCTACAATATGGGGAATAGTAATATTAAAGTATTACTATGCCTTTAAGTTGAAAGTCCCGTTTTGACTGTCTGGACACCAGGTGGCACCACTGATAACAATTTAATATAAAACAAAACAGTTTCAACTGAAATAACTCTTGGCTGAATCATCTTCAGCTAGTGGAAGTATCCTTGTTTTACCTTGCTTTAAAAGGTTTACTTCTCCTTTAATCTTTTGCGTGCCAGAGAGGTATCCAACAATATCTGTCTGGAACTCAAAGGGTTGAAATAGCAAAATGTGGCTGTGAAAAATAATGCTCCCATGTAGGCAGGATTCAGTGTCTTCATTCCTACTCATTTCTCTCACTAACACAATACAGCATTTGTTGAAAATCCCAGAAACAGTAGTATTGAAACTCAGTTACTTGGTCTGTTTCTAACTTTAAAACCCTGATTTTATTAAATTATATATTATTATTATTATGTAGGAAAGTTGACTTGTTGGGAATGATGGGATATGTAGTTTCCAACAGGTGTAAAGCCAAACGCTGAGTTCCCTGGCACAGTCATATTTTACAATACAAACAATCCAAATAGTGACTGTTCAGTGTGTTTTTGTTAGCATGCTGCTGCATGGAATTCTGGGAGTGCACTGGAATCACTGTAAGCTTTAGATTCCTTGCTGAAGAAAGGATTTTGGATCTGTTTAGGCTGACCATATTTCCTTGAGACAAAAACGGGACGGGGGGTGGGACAGACGGACAGTGGGACTCCGTCACTCTGAGTCCGATCATCGTAAGCTGCAAGCAGCGAGAACGCGTTTGCTCAGTCTCTTACTAGCGGTGTTCTCTCTCTCTCTGGCCTAAAAGCCTGCCTCTGAGGTAAATCAGAACTTCCTCTCTTTGTCACTCACACTAGTGGTTTTACTGTGTTTACTGTATGCATTGATTACCATAGAGTCTTATGACTCGTCTTCATATCACTGTGTAAGAGACTCTATGGTAATTTACCACAGACTCGAGAGTCTTAGACAGTTATGAGTCTCTCTAGTCATAAGACTCTATGGTAATCAATGTGTACAGTAAACCCACAGTAAAACCACTAGTGTGACGAAAGGAAGTTCCAATTTACTTTATCTTATGAGAAATAAACAAGCCGTGTTCAGTTTTTTACAGAAAATTAAAAACTATATATGTTACATTAAAAAACAGGACAAAATTGACATTTATATTGAAGTGGATCTCTGACATGTATATAAGTAATGCTCATTGGTTAGAGCATTTAGGGAAAACATTTAAAACGTTGTTCATTTAAAAAAAAAAAAAATCTTTATCTTCACAAAAATTAATGTTTAAAAAGTGCCCGGCAGCCTACTTCCGGCTTGCCGAACTGCCTCTGCTCCCCTCCCTCCTCCGATGATGGAGGCTGTCTGTCTCTAAGCTGGAGAGATCTCATTGGCTAGATATCGATCTCTGCCAATGAGATCGCTCCAGCTTAGAGAAAGAAAGCATCCGTCATCGGAGGATGCTGGGTAGTGGGACGGGAGCAGAGGCAGTACTCCAAGATGGAAGTAGGCTGCCGGGCACTTTTTAAACATTACGTTTTGTGCAGATAAAGTTTTTTTTTTTTTTAAATGAACGTTTTAAATGTTTTCACTAAATGCTCTAACTGATGAGCATACTTAAATCTATGTGAGAGATCCCCTTTAAATAGAAGGGAAGGTCTGGAAATATGAAAAAAAACCGGTACTGCCCGTTTTTAAAATGGTACGTATGGTCAGCCTAGATCTGTTTCATATCCTATATAGTAATTCGCTAAAAGTATGTTTGTCAGAAGCCGTCATGCGCAGTAGATACGGCTGTGCGTGCTGCAGTCATGCGCAGTAGAGACTGCCTGAACGCAAAATTGAATTACTGCGCATGACTGCAGCGCGGCCAACAGGATCCGGCCACCAGCTGAGGTTGATGGGTGGCACTGTGGTCAGTGTACATTAGCTTTTCAACTAGTATGTTAATATAACCCCACATAAACCCGCACAGACGTATTATATAAGAACAGCGCATTCTGTAACTTTTTGTTCATCACAACCTTGTTGATTATTTGGTATGCAATTAATCCTTTGCGTGCCAGAGGGGCATGCAATGCATTGGAACTCAAAGGGTTAAATTCAAAGCTAAAAAAATTCAATGAACATGGAAGAAAGGGTGTGGCAGCTCCTGGCAGGGTGTGGTTCTCCCCTCGCCCAGTGGACACAAGATCTGTGCCACCCCCTTGCCAATTTATTCTGCCAACAAAGGAATTGGAAAATAACATTTCCAACATCTCAGAGCATGAAATGTCGGTATGAGACGTTAGTCTCAGCTTCCATATGACCATTCGCCAGTCAGGAACAGGAAGTGCAGCTTCACTCTCCCTTCTCTTGGGAAAACTGCACAGGGTCAGCCATGTTACTCAGTACGTATTAACCTCTGAGCTACCAGAGCATGTTAGTGGTGGTCAGGGTATACAGTGGAAACATTGTAAGCTCTGGATTCTTTGCTGGAGACAGGATTTTGCATCTATTTCATACATGTAATTATACATAGACATAATTTTTAATATTTTTATTAACAGATGCAGCCTAGGGTACAAACAAAAAATAAGTTGACAAAAGTTACAAAGGGAAACATTACATCGGACAAAGACAGCAACATAAGCAACACAATAAGATAGTTACACAGCAGATACAGGAGATCGGCATCCCAAGGCAACCCAGGTAGGTTTTTGATATCTTCACAGCCTTGTTAATTATTTGACATGCAATTAAATTCAAAGCTTAAAAAAATCAGAAAGAAAGATTGTGCCAGCCTCTGCCAGGGTGGGTTCTCCTCTCGGCAAGTGGACAGAAGATCTATGCCACCCTGCCCTCCCCGCCAATTTATTCTGCCAACAAAAGGAATTGGAAAAAAACACGTCCAACATCTCAGAGAGTGGAATTCAATCTTTTGGCAACAAACAAGATTTACTGACCATTCACGCACCCAGGCACGTAAAATTCACAGGGTTACAGCTCTGTGGCTTGGAGCAGAGAGGGGGAGATGATGGTTTTAACTACGAAGAAATCCCACAACACTTAGAGAAATATATGTTTTTACCTTCAAGTCACAAACACGTGTTCCCTCACACGCTGGGACGATGTGTGACAATGTCACAGTGAAGAACACCACTTGTTTCATTAACCCTTTGAGTGCCAGACTGTTGCGCAATGCAGTGTGTGTTGACTTTTATGGTGGCAGCTTCAACACCCATATAAGGACCAATGAGATTTTTTATTATTTCTTATGTTGAAGCTGGTTTGCACCAGAAATGTTCCACTGTACTTTTGTGCATACAGCCATAACTTCTCCAGTGGGATAAACTCTCCAGTTCCTATGTTATTCTATGGGAGATCTTTAGTTATAGACTACAGGGGAGATATACTAAGATGTGATAAAGAGGAGATAACTTCTCCAGTGAGATAAACCCTCCAGTTCCTATGTTATTCTATGGGAGATCTTTAGTTATAGACTACAGGGGAGATGTACTAAGGTGTGATAAAGAGGAGATAACTTCTCCAGTGAGATAAACTCTCCAGTTCCTATGTAATTCTATGGGAGAGATTTAGTTATAGACTACAGGGGAGATGTACTAAGGTGTGATAAAGAGGAGATAACTTCTCTAGTGAGATAAACGCTCCAATTCCTATGTTATTCTATGGGAGAGCTTTAGTTATAGACTACAGGGGAGATGTACTAAGGTGTGATAAAGAGGAGATAACTTCTCCAGTGAGATAAACTCTCCAGTTCCTATGTTATTCTATGGGAGAGCTTTAGTTATAGACTACAGGGGAGATGTACTAAGGTGTGATAAAGAGGAGATAACTTCTCTAGTGAGATAAACGCTCCAATTCCTATGTTATTCTATGGGAGAGCTTTAGTTATATACTACAGGGGAGATGTACTAAGGTGTGATAAAGAGGAGATAACTTCTCCAGTGAGATAAACTCTCCAGTTCCTATGTTATTCTATGGGAGAGCTTTAGTTATATACTACAGGGGAGATGTACTAAGGTGTGATAAAGAGGAGATAACTTCTCTAGTGAGATAAACGCTCCAATTCCTATGTTATTCTATGGGAGATCTTTAGTTATAGACTACAGGCAGATGTACTAAGGTGTGATAAAGAGGAGATCACTTCTCCAGTGTGATAATCTCTCCAGTTCCTATGTTAGTGTATGGGAGATCTTTAGTTATAGACTACAGGGGGAGATGTACTAAGGTGTGATTTGTGAATGGTGGTGGAACCCACAAAAAAGGTGATTTTACAAGACAGGCAACAGAATGTTGCAGGAGACATCTACCTCCTATCACCCATGTAAAAGAGCCCTTAGAGGATTATGAGGATGATGTATTATATGAACAGAAAATCCTATTATAGTAAACTAACTAAAATGTATTTTATGTGCTTGGCTACCACTATCATGCACCAGAAGCCCAGGTGTTATCACTTACCGAGCTGCATGGCTGATCCTGTACCTGTTCACTGGTTTTATGGGGACTGAGACGTCAATTGCCGATCAGGGACAAAGATCAGCCTCATTCCTCCTACTCAAAGGGAAACTGCACAGGATCAGCTATGAGACACCAGTATTAACCTCTGAGCTACTGGAGCATGTTAGTAGTGGTTAGGGAACAGCATGTTAGGGGTTACTGTTCCTTTTGAGGAATTCTAGAGCAAACCAACTGCAACACAGACGTCAAATAAAAATGTTCATATTTATCCTTTGATTTAAATGGGGCTTTAAACCCCTTTTAAATGCCAGATACTCATTGTTTAAAGCGGAACTGTCACTCCAAATAAAATGCCCCCCAAATAATTATTGATATAGCGATAAGCATAGAAATACTGCGCAGTCCATCCCGGTCTCCTCTAGGTGGCGCTGCATTGTACCTTAAGGCACAGGAAGTGACTGACAGTGCAGGCACACAGATGACTCAAAAGCAAGAGGCCTGTCAGCCAGTCTCAGATCAAGTAGTATTTCTTAATAACACTGGAATTATTCTGTACAATACTAATATTTCTATGCTTGTCGCTATATCAATAATTATTTGGGGGGCACTTTATTTGGAGTGATGGTTCCCGCTTTAACAATGCGTTGAAAACTTCTCTAAAATTCAGCGGGTTAAAAGCACTATTTAAATGATCTGACGCATGTATTTGTCCAATATGGGGAAGCTGCTTTTCCCCAGAGGTGCTGGATTTTGTTAAGTACATTAGCCTCAAGATCCGGTGGGAAGGATGAAGAGCCACCAGGCAACTTGTGATAAAAACAAACGACTTCTGACTATTCCAAAGACTCTGACTGGGGAGACTGATGGAGAGAAATAAGACTGTGAATTCCCCATTATCAACAGGCTCTGACCTTTCTGGTTACGCCCAACTCCAAGGTGATGTTTGGTTCATGAACACTTCTATTAATAGCCGCACGAAACCAAAGCTGGCACTCCTCACCGTCTCACCCTGGAGATCACTTGTCAGAAATCCCCATTACTAGGGCTCTGCCTGGCCCAGTGATTCCTCTGGGCAATGAAACCACTTAGTACAAGACAGGTGGAACAAAACACTGTGCTGCAGCACGAACGCGTCATTCATTATTTGTTTATTAATTAAAGGGTCTACAAAGGTTTTATTATGGAGTCAGTCATTTTATAGGGTTTATGCCTTCCAAGTATAAAGGGTATTTCTACTGCTGGGAGATTATTTATCCAAAAGGTATTTCAATTCAGACAGTCAGGAAATGGCATAGCTGTTACAATAACATTCTGTAGAGAACTGTAGTTCTCTACAGAATGCTCCTTCGGAGGGCCCAGCTCTGTATCAGCTGCAGCGCAGGCAGCCTCTACTGCGCATGACTGCAGTATGCGCAGCAGTGTCTACTGTGCATGTCGCGGCGTTACACACGATTTAGCAAATTATTATATAGGATATATATATATATATAAGACTTTGTGCCTGCCAAAACACACCCAGGGGAGGCAGAAAGGAGGAGTTACTGCTCCCATTGGGTGATTCAATGGGGGCATGGTTTTCACACCAGTTGCAGCACCACACACACACACACACACAGAAAGAAATATGGCTGACACACACACAGTCACTCACCCTGACTCCCAGTGGCCTCAGCAGGACCTGTAGTACAGCCACTGAAGGATGTTGCAGCACCAGGGGAACAAAAGGGTTAAGGTAGGCCCTCATTGCTGAATGTATACACACATACATCTCCTAGTAGCAGTATAATTATTTAAATAAGCATGAAAAGTCTGATGACAGGGCAAGTCACTTGATGGACCTCCATCTGTTGGGACAATGGCTGTTTGAGGACGATATGAATTGCAATCCCTAGCAACGGATTGTCATTTTTTTCATAACAAAATGCCTCTCCTCAGGACCCCCTAACAGAAATTCTAAAAAATAAATAAATAAATAAATAATTTAAGGAAAAGTAGGGCTTTCTTTTGACGTCATAATTATAAGTATAACCCATCGTTTAGTATGAAAATAATATTTTGACATAAGCGGAAACATTGACAAAACAACATTTTTGTAGGTTATCATGTCATGATTTGTACTCAGTTAGTACATATTTGATAGGGACTGCATAAAAGCTCTGAACATTCACTCATATCTCCCAAGTGTCCCTTTTTAGGGTGGTACTGTCCTTCTGAGATGCAAATCCCTCTGTCCTACCCTGGTGTCCCTGTGTTTAGGAGATCAGACTGTGTGGTGTGTATAGAAGTGTATCCCCCTGGTGTCCCTGTGTTTAGGAGATCAGACTGTGTGGTGTGTATAGAAGTGTATCATCACCCTGGTGTCCCTGTGTTTAGGAGATCAGACTGTGTGGTGTGTATAGAAGTGTATCACCCTGGCGTCCCTGTGTTTAGGAGATCAGACTGTGCGGTGTGTATAGAAGTGTATCACCCTGATGTCCCTGTGTTTAGGAGATCAGACTGTGCGGTGTGTATAGAAGTGTATCACCCTGATGTCCCTGTGTTTAGGAGATCAGACTGTGCGATGTGTATAGAAGTGTATCACCCTGGTGTCCCTGTGTTTAGGAGATCAGACTGTGTGGTGTGTATAGAAGTGTATCACCCTGGTGTCCCTGTGTTTAGGAGATCAGTCTGTGTGGTGTGTATAGAAGTGTATCACCCTGGTGTCCCTGTGTTTAGGAGATCAGACTGTGTGGTGTGTATAGAAGTGTATCACCCTGGTGTCCCTGTGTTTAGGAGATCAGACTGTGTGGTGTGTATAGAAGTGTATCACCCTGGTGTCCCTGTGTTTAGGAGATCAGACTGTGTGGTGTGTATAGAAGTGTATCCCCCTGGTGTCCCTGTGTTTAGGAGATCAGACTGTGTGGTGTGTATAGAAGTGTATCCCCCTGGTGTCCCTGTGTTTAGGAGATCAGACTGTGTGGTGTGTATATAAGTGTATCCCCCTGGTGTCCCTGTGTTTAGGAGATCAGACTGTGTGGTGTGTATATAAGTGTATCTCCCTGGTGTCCCTGTGTTTAGGAGATCAGACTGTGTGGTGTGTATATAAGTGTATCACCCAGGTGTCCCTGTGTTTAGGAGATCAGTCTGTGTGGTGTGTATAGAAGTGTATCACCCTGGTGTCCCTGTGTTTAGGAGATCAGACTGTGTGGTGTGTATAGAAGTGTATCACCCTGGTGTCCCTGTGTTTAGGAGATCAGACTGTGTGGTATGTATATAAGTGTATCACATTGCTCCACAGCAATAAAACTCACATTAATGTTTGTATAAACTTCAGTATATGTGTTTATTAATTAGTCTGTGTAAATAAAATACTTTGGCCTTGTTCTATCATTATTCAGTTACACACAGAGATGTCAATAGGTCATGAAATAAACACACTTTTTTAATGTTCTGCCCATCAGTCATTTGAAATATTATGAGCTGTGTTCTCTGTCTCTCTCTGCCTCGTGATCACAGTGAGGAGGGGAGAGGCAGAGAACAGTGACAGAGGCAATGTTTGTCACATGACCCCTCTTATTCATGTGATCACTGTAGCAGTGACCACATGTGTGGAACCACCGGGTACTGGCTGAAACGGACTTCTTCCGGTCCTGAAGCAGTCAGATACAGCCTCCCCACCACAAGCACAGCACACCCTGCGGCTGGCTGTGATCATTAACCCATGACATGCCAGGACCATCATTTGTCCTCACTCATGGATTCTGTGATGGTCTTGGTACGTCACATGGTGTTTAAGTGATTAAAGACCCTAAAGATCTCCCAGAAAGACTATGATTGTTTATCCTGCAGGTAAAATACTAATTCTTAAATAAGATGAAGTACAAGTGCACTTTCTCTATTGGAATGACATGTAGGAGATACAGGGCGGGTGAGGACTACAGCGGAATGGTGATCAGCAGACAAGGAGAACAAGGGGAAGGAGACACTAATTCATTTCTTGCCCACAGGTGGCATTTCGTCATTTTGTTAACCACCTGAATGACAGAAACATCTCCAATTCGTTGCTCTGCAATGCGTTGTAGATCTCATTTAACAGAGAAGTATCTATCGTATTACAACGTAGTGCGTCGGATACTCTCTGGCATTCAAAGGGTTAAATCCATGGGGATTTCGAGATTTTATTATCGGTCCCAGCATTGAAACTTTTTAGATTCCTAGATACAGCCCCAGGAGCAAGAGCATGAGAACACTGGAATTAACCATTTGAGTACCAGAGTTATTTTGGGAGGAGGAAAAATATACTATTAAGGGTACTGTACTGTCAGAGACAGCAGAGGAAAGGGATTTGGGAGTAATTATCTCTAATGACTTAAAGGTAGGCAGGCAATGTAATAAAGCGGTGGGAATGCAAGCAGAGTGCTGGGTTGTATAGCTAGGGGCATTAGTAGCAGAAAAAGGGAAGTGGTGATGCCACTCTACAGATCTCTGGTTAGACCTCATCTAGATTATTCTGTACAGTACTAGATACCACACCTCCAGAAGGGTATAGATACACTAGAGAGAATTCAGAGAAGGGATACTAAAATGGTGACTGGTTTACAGGAAAAGAAATATCAGGATAGACTAAAGGATCTGAACATGTATTGCTTGGAGGAGAGAAGAGAGAGAGGGGATATGATAGACACATTCACATACATGAAGGGATTCAACAAAGTGCAGGATGGAAGTACATTTCAAAGAAGTAAAACTGTTAGGACAAGAGGCCATAGTCTAAAACTAGAGGGACACAGGTTTAGATGTAATGAAAGAAAGTTTTATTTCACTGAGAGCGTAGTAGATAAGTGGAATAGCCTACCAGCAGAAGTGGTAGAAGTTAATACAGTGACAGAAGTTAAGCATGCATGAGATAGGCATAAGGTTGTCCTTAACTTAAGAAAAGACCAAGGACCAAAAAAGGTTTGAGGTTTTTACTGTAGGAAAATGGGCAGACTAGATGGTCCGAAATGGTTCTTATCTGCCGTCTATGAGTTATTTATTTTTAACCCTGTGAGTGCCAACACACCCTTTTGGCATGCACAAGGTCAAAAGAGAAGTAACTGCTTCCAAAATAACTCCCCATTCACCTATGTCCAGAAAATCCTAATGGACCTTATGAAATTTGCCCCTGTGGCTTTGTTCAGGACTGACTTGAATCAAGGGCGAAATTCATATGGGACATTAGGATTTTCTCACCATTGTTAGGTAAGTGTGTGTGTGGGGGTTATTATTAGGTGATGTTAGTTCCCCTTTAATATTCTCTTCATACCCTTGTGCGCTCTGTATGAATGCAGCACAATAGAAATACTCATGCATGTTACTTTTATGATGGTTTGAATACTAGTTTGCATGAATAAAACAATAAGGTGCCTTCCAAAGCCTGTGTTCCAAGCACTCTCCAACAGGGGGCAATAGTGCACTAAGACTCTTGCTATGCTTTAACAAACAGAGCAGCGTTTGTCAGTGTTAGTCCTAAATACACTCCAACAGTGCAGGCTTTCAGGCTCTCCCTGCATATTACCAGGAGGATACCCTTAAAGAGATAGTAATACTTAATTTTTGGAGGCTATAATATTGTATGTATTAAATAAATAAACCAAATCATCTATGTTTTTTTGCCATAACTTTCTGGCCAGAGGACCAGACGGAGCGTCTGGAGAGCCAAAATGGGAGTGGATACAAAGGAAATCTTCATTACGATGGTCTATTGCCTCAAACCGTGCCCATTTTTGTAGACCGTCGTCATGAAGATTTCCTTTGTATCCGCTCCGCAGACCAGAATCCAAGTCTGACAGGTAGAGTGGTGACGCAGCTAAAAGGAGAGGGTAAACTTTAGATTGTGATTACTCAAACTATGAAAGTTATGGTAAAAATATATACAGTAGATGCTTTGGTTTATTTATTTAAAGCGGAACTCTCATCTTCATAATATTGCCCCCCAATACATTACTAATATAGCAAAAGGCAAATAAATACTTGAATTATGCTGAATAAATCCATGTTATTGAAGTAATCCAGCTTCTTCTGTAGGTATAGTGTGGTACCGGTGCAGTATCAGTAAAGTCTGAAATGCTAATTAAGCCTTTCAGTGATGTTTAATACGCTAATGAAGCTCTGTGCAGTACCAGGACATTTTCACTTTCACTTTCTCAGAAATAAAAGTGTGAATATCTCATAAACTGAACATTTGCTGGAATTTACTGTAAAAAAAATCCCTGATGTTGTCTTAGTAGAAAACGTCTCTGCACTAGTTTTAATGGATGACTCCTCATTCTTAGCTCAGCTCTTTGAGTAAACAGTTGATTGTAGTACTTTGTATTGACCATGGATATATATGTAAATGGTAATCATATCACCCCTTAGACATCTCTTCTCTAATGTAACAAACCCAGTCTGACTAGTCTCTCTTTATAACTCAGATCCTCCAATCCCTTTATCATTTTTGTTGCACGTCTCTGCACTTTTTCCAATTCAGTAATGTCTTTTTTTAAAACAGGCGCCCAAAATTGTACTCCATATTCTAGATGAGGCCTAACCAAGGATTTATACAGAGGTAGGATAATATTAGCATCCCTTGCTTCTACACCTCTTTTTATGCAGGCTAGTACTCTATTTGCTCTTGCAGCGGCTGAATGACTACTATTGTCTATCAGTACTCTTAAATCTTTCTCTAATGAGGATTCCCCAAGTTGTTTCCCATTTAGTGTAAATGTAGCATGTTTGTTTCTACAGCTCAAATTCATAACCTTACACTTATCTAGATTAAATGTCATCTGCCACTTTTCTGCCCATTCACTCAGTTTATCTAAATCCTTCTGCAGAGAAAAAAACATCCATCTCTGTATGTATTTCCCTACATAGCTTAGTGTCATCAGCAAAGACTGAGACGCTATCAGATATGGAAGTAGAATTATATTTGCATGCCATGCATCTATAACTCTTTTTATGAAGAACACAGTCTATCGTCTATCAGTACTTCTAAATATTTCTTTAATGAGGATTCCCCAAGTTGTTTCCCATCTAGTGTATATGTAGCATATTTGTTTCTACAGCCCATATGCATAACTTTATGTTTATCTGCATTAACCCCTTAAAGGGATAGAAATTGTACAGTGGCGCTGTTGCTACACCATCCTATGGAGATTTATGGTCCCGGGACCAGAGCTGTCCATAGGATGGTGTAGCAACAGCGCCACTGTACAATTTCAGGCCACTGTGATATTGCACCTAAAAAATTCAACTTTGAAAATTAATAACTTTTGAATGAAAAACCTTTCAGCAGTGGGAGTACTCTTGTTTTACTCAGGGGGATAAACCCTACAACATATTTTTTTTTACATTTTAAGTATTACTATCCCTTTAACAACAATTAACGTACATGTACGTCCAAGATGGATGTCCCTAAAGGACAAAGGATGTACATGTACGTCCCAGAAATCCGGGTCACCGCGCGGCTGCATGCCATTCAGGGACTCTGGAATCGATTCACAAAAAAAAAGAAAAATGTTCCATGGACGTGAAGTGACGGCCGCGTGCACAGCGGACGGTCACTAAGGGGTTAAATATCATCTGCCACTTTTCTGCCCATTCACTCATTTTATCTAAATTCTTCTGCAGAAAAAAAGATCCAGCTCTGTATGTATTTCCTTACACAGCTTAGTATCATTAGCAGAGACTGAGACACTACTTATTAATAAACAAATTAAAAAGCATTGGTCCCAGGACTGAACCCTGCGGTACCCCACTTATAACTTTAGACTAACATGAAAAGGTTCCATTTATAACAACTCTCTACCATCTATATTTAACCAGTTCTCAATCCATGTACAGATATCACCACCCAAACCGAAGCCGTTCACTTTATGTAGTAACCTGTTGTGAGGCACTGTATCAAAGGATTTTGCAAAATCCAAGTATACTACATCAACAGCAGCAATTCCCTTGTCCAAATTACTCATTACCCTTTCATAAAATGCAAGTGAATTAGTCTAACAATCTCACGTATGCCCATGATTTTAATGGGACCTGAAATCTTATGAAGGCTGTAATGTGTCCCTGTTTAGTTATAGATTAAGGAAGAGTCTAATAACAGAAAACAGTAAATAGATATACCTGATTATCTGTAGGAAGCTCAAATTCCTAAGCAAGTCCTTCTATTAAATAAATTAAGAGACACTCATTTTAAGGGTATGTTCCCTTTTAAGCCACATTTCCTAAGCAGAATAATCAATCCATGATAATGTTGCAACCGGTGACAACATCCATTAGTCTAATTAATGCAGGAGTGTTTGCTTGAGCAGTGGTAATTACCTGCCACGCTCTCACCAGCAGGGGGCTTGCTGATCATTTTGTTTTCTATATTCCATTTGTATTATTTAAAGGGATAGTAATGTTTCATAATAAAAACAGCTCTAATTAATCATCATAGTATTTGGACTTTGGAGAGTGTTATTTCAATTCTGTCAGAGTTGTAGTTCAAGAGTAATTCAATGACAAAGTATCCCCCTCCCGCCCCTTTTACTGATGTAACACTGTTCAGCCAGATCAGAAGGGAGGTACCCAGGTAGATTGCAGAGAGGGACTATTTTCAATTAAGATAAGGGAAAAACCTGAAAAACTTGTCAAGGGGGGCAGGGCTTTCATTGTTCTCATAGGAAGAAGATTGTCCTCTTCTGTTATCTGTCTGGTCTATGGACTGCATTCCACATCTGAGAAGAGATGGCTTACACTAGGTAAAAGGGGCGGGAGGGGAAATTTGCTTGTGAATATCTCTTAAACCATAAAGGTTTGAGAGATAAGACTTACATCGTTCTTCATGTTTTGTTAATGTCTACAAAATAAAATAAAGATAAAATGAAGTATTACTATCCCTTTAACCCCTTCGTGACACAGGACGTACATGTACGTCCTGTGTGGCTGTCACTTAGTGACAGAGGATGTACATGTACGTCCCGGAAATCCGGCTCCCCGCGCGGCTGCGCGCCGTTCGGGGACTCCGGATTCTTTGTAAAGAAAAAAAAAAAATGTTAGATGGGCATTAAGTGACGGCTGCGTCTGCACGCGGCCGTCACTAAGGGGTTAATGTCTCTGTATGTCTTTTTTCTGTTGTTTAGCGCTGCAAAATGAGTTGGAGCTATATAAATAAGGTACATAAATAATAATAAAGCTGACTAGCACGCAGGTAAGTGATAGCCATTTGGACTTTTTCATGTTACTTGATTCACTGTTAAAATCTACAAATGCTACAGCAGTCTAATATAAAAGTAAATGTGTCTTGTTTTATGGAGTTACTTCCCCTTTAAGAGTCACTTCCAAGAGGATCCCCTTTAATGTAAGGAGGTCAGGCCTTTCACAAAGGTTGTGGCTTCTCCATCTTCCATTGGTTCTTACAATGGCAGGTAAAATGAATGTCTATGGGGACAGTAGTATTTAATTTTGTTTCCAAATTTATTGGAGATGCATTCTAGCTAGGTATAACGTCTCCTTTACAGGGACAGCAATACCCGTTGCTTAAAGATGTATATTTTAAGATTTATAAGCTTTTAAATCTCTCCCCTTTCACCCCTTTTATAGATGTCAGTGATGTAGGTGAAAATAGCCGAAATAGCGTTATCTACAAAGAGAACGGTCTACAAAGTGTGCCTGCCTCCCAGACCGTTCTAATGAAGTATTTCTTTGTAGATAACGCTATTTCGGCTCTGCTGAAGAGCCGTCCGGTCGCATGACCAGAATCTCTATCTGTCATCCAGAGTGCTGACATGAGTAAAAGGGGCAGGAGGGGGGCTTTAAAAGCTTATAAATCTTAAAATATACATCTTTAAGCAACGGGATTTACTTCATTTCATTTATTTTTTTCATATGAACAATATTAAACCTTCTTAAATCCAGGTATTACTATCCCTTTAGTATGCTGGACGGCCAGGCTCCTGTAGGTGGGGTGATACCACTGTCTGGATGGTGCTCTTTCTGTCTACACCACAGATCCTCGCAGGGGAGTGGCTGTCTGCGGACGCAGCACTTTCACATCTGTTGTTTGAATCAAGCTGTGGCTGTCAATCTTTCATCCATCACAGGTTTCCCCCTAATGTTACCAGCCGCATGGTCTACAGTGCACACGCCACACGGCTATAAACTAAACATTTATTGGGGTTTATTTAAAGATCTCTGTGCTGGTCAGAGCAATGACAAGCAGCTGCCCAGGAGCACAATGAACTCCGATATGACCGTTATGTACTCAGACCCTCTTTCAGTGGACTCTCGCCTTCTCTGTGCGGCAAAATCCCCCAATCCCCATTGATTTAACCCACGGAATGCCAGTCGAACATTCAACACACTGCAAAGCAATGCATTGGATTTCACTGGGGGATTTTAACCCTTTCAATGTTAGAGGACTCAAACTCCTGTAGCATTCATAGGGTTAAAAGCTCCATTTAAATCCATGGTCATTTGTATTTGTCTCCTACAATGAGGTCGGTTTGACCCAAAATTGTTCCACTACGCTTTTATTTGTAAGGGCCGTATATTCTACTAATGTATAAAAAAAGGAATGATCTGACCGCTAAAGAGATGTTTTGACTTTTTAATAAACCATAAAAGAACATTTTCCTCAACTCAGAAAACTCTCTTGGTTGTGAGAAGTGTCTCTAGTACCTAAGGGGTTAATTTTATCCTCGCTGTAAAAGTTAAAAGATGAACTGAACCCATGCTTCATGCATCCTTGCCATGGTCAGATAGGCAACTTGGCTGCACTCTGTTTTAGCTTAAAGGGATAGTAATACTTCAAAATTACTATCCCTTATATTGAAGTCCTTTAAGAACTGAATTAAATGCCACCAGCGGCATCTCTCAGACCTTTATGGTTTGCGATATAGCCGCTTTTAAACTTCGCTCTCCCCTGACGTCATTGTTCTTGCTGCAGCAGGGAAATCCGGTCTCGGGACCTGCGGAGGCTCTTCAACAGAGCCGAGATCTCGTTATAAAAGACAAGCTCCTTCACTAAAACTTACCAAGCACACGTAGAAGACCGTTTTAGTGACGGATCGTTTCTTCTATAACGAGATCTGGCTCTGCTGAAGAGCCTCTGCTTGATTCAATGAACGGATTCCCCTGCTGCAGCAAGAATGCTGACGTCAGGGGAGAGCGAAGTTTAAAAGCGGCTATCTCTCAAACCATAAACGTTTGACAGATGCCGCTGATGGCATTTAATTCAGTTTTTTAAGGGCTTCAATATAAGGGATAGTAATTTTGAAGTATTACTATCCCTTTAACCTGTCTCCTATGTACTGTGTCCCCTGGTAATTTTCTTGCATGAGGGGAGCGTCAGAGGTGTGTCATAAGGTCAACCCACATTGGGGATGGTCACATGGGATTGGCCAATCATTGAAGGATAGTGTTACATCCTCCAGTGTCACCCGTGTACAGGATCTGTGCGGCAGACGAAAGGCCTCAGGGCAGCTCAGCAGGCTTGAAAGTGGATATGCCCAGTGTATGAGCGTATCCAAGCCACAGCGTGCTGCTTTATAATGCATCATCCATGTGTACAACATCACTGTATTTCTAATACTCTGTAAATCTTTAAATGCAGGGTTACTAGCCTTTATTCGCTTTAACCCTTTGAGTGTCAGATGGGTACACAACGCACTGGTGAATTTGCCTCAGGAATGATTTGTCTAACTAAGTGTCCTCCACACAGCAGTCAGGTACATCTACATAGTTCATTTTTGTGCATTTGTCATCTACTGTAGTCCACTAGGAATTATTTTAGTATAAAAACGTAACCCTTTGAGTGCCAGAGGGGTACAGAATGCATTGCAAAGCACTGCGTTCCGTACCCCTCTGGCACTCAAAGGGTTTTAAAAGAACTTGGAGGAGATTCACTAAGCAGTGATAAAGAGGTGATAAAGTGGAGATGACTTCTCCAGTGATATCACTTCTCCAATTCCTATGTTATTCTATAGAGCCTATCTCCAAAGTTGAATAAATCTTAGTGAATAGGCTCTATAGAATAACATAGGAATTGGAGAAGTGGTATCCCTGGAGAAGTCATCTCCACTTTATCACCGTTTAGTGAATCTCCCCCCCTAGGGTGACCACACGTCCCGGAATGCCCGGTACTGTCCCTTATTGGGGGTCTGTGTCCCGCGTCCTGGGTCACCCCCACCGGGACAACAAAGAGTCCTGGAATTGAGCAACACGCGCCAGTCCAGCCAGCCAATGAAATGTATTTGCTATATGGTCTTCATTAGTGCATGAGTGACAGCTGGGATGGAGCAGGTATGCTGGCGCTGCAAGTGAGACCCACAGCTTAGGCTCCCGCTAGTGCTGACCATCTTTCTGAGGCTTCCCACTGGGAACTATTTCTATGAAGCCTCAGAAAGATGGTCAGCGTCGGCGGGAGCCTCAGCCCCGGGACTAGGGTGACCACATGTCCTGGAATGGCAGAATGGAAATGTGGTCACCCTATCCCCCCCTAGTGTCCCTTACGACCAATGAAGCCAATGAAGCCAATTATTTGCTGTGACGAGGTGCGACCAAGAGGCAGACTTCAAAATTGCTTCTCTTTTGTTCTTACAGACCTACATTTCCTATTACTGACCAGCAATATATGTACATTTGTGCATTATCATTTTTGAAAACACACACACACACAATTTACCTTTGCATATTTGTAATAATTAAGTAGCTTGCCGCAACGGCAAGCGGAACTAGGCTGCTGGGCACCTTTTAAACTTGAATTTTTGAGTAGATAAGGGTTTTTTTCAGAAATGACTAACATATTAAACTTTTTCGCTAAATGCTCTATCTAATGAGCATTACTTTTCCATATGTGATAGATCCACTTTAAGGCACTGGAAGGCAGTGTCTGCCGAAGATGTGTTTTTTCTTCAATACCGCTGTCTTATCGCGCTAAAGGATAGTATAACTTTGCATATCGCTAGATTAGTAATCTATTCGGGGGCAATTTTATTAGGATTAAAGTTCTACTTTAAGAGCAATTCACAATATGGTTTGAAAGATGAGGGGCCCTTAGTAGAAGTCATTTGTTAAAGGAAATACATGAAATAAAAAACAAAAAAAAACTATTTCATTGAAGAGAAAATATTGAGAACCCCATTATTATATCCAGACGGATTCCAACAATGGAATTTTTAGTACCATAACTTCATTTATGGCCGAAAGACTGTTAATGCCATGTTAGGAAATGACATCATTTGTCTGAAGACTTGTCCAAGAAATAAAAATTACTTTGATCGGTAAATCCTTCCGTACAGACATCTGCTTTGTGAAGAATCACCAGCTTGTAGCAAATATCACGCTCTTCTTCTTGATATAAAAATTTGCAAAAGGAGACAGACGCATACGTTTAGAAAAAAAAATGAAGGGATTCTGGATCAAACCAAATGCACTAAAGGTGAGGAAAAACATCTATTTATTTAAAGCGGAATTTTCAGGTTTATAAAATTGCCCCCAATACATTAGTAATATAGAGATAAGCAAAGTAATAGTTGTATTATGGTGAATAAATCTACGTTATTGAAGTAATCCACCTAATACTGCAGACATCCAGCAGACAACAGTGCAGACATCTTAGAGGAAAGTTGCCTCTGAGTCTGTGCTGTCTGTCCCGTGCACTGCCCGGATTGGTGGTGATGTCGTTGGTTACCTTAAAGGGATAGTAATACTTTATTATTCCTATACCCCATATTGTACATATTTGTAAAATAAGTTAATAGCCCCCAGGTTCATCTCTCAAACCTTTATGGTTTGAGAGATAACCGAAGGCAAAGTTCCCCCTCCCTTCCCCTTCCCTGAAGTCAGCGTTGTACTGACTGCAGGGGAAGTCTGTCGTACGACAGTCAGGCGGCTCTGCAGCTGAGCCGAGATCCCGTTAGTGACAAAGAATTATTTCACTGAAACAGTCTTCTACATGTTCTTGGTTTGTGCTTGGTATGCAAGCACACGTAGAAGATCGTTTCAGTGAAATAATTCTTTGTCACTAACGAGATTGCGGCTCTGCTGCAGAGCCACATGATAAAAGTCAGACCGGATATCCCTGCAGTCAGTACAACGCTGACTTAAGGGAAGGGGGAGGGAGGGGGGAACTTTGCCTTCGGTTATCTCTCAAACCATAAAGGTCTGAGAGATGAACATGGGGACTATTACATTATTTTATAAATATGTACAATAAGGGGAATAGTAATAATAAAGTATTACTATCCCTTTAAGGTAACAGAAGTTGCTGCCTGCGCAGGCACACATAGCTTCTCTTGTATGCTCTGTGCCCTGGATGTCTGCAGAAGAAGGTGGATTATTTCAGTAATGCGGATTTATTCACCATAATACAACTATTCCTTTGCCTATCGCTATATTACTAATGTATTGGGAGGCAATTTTATTAAGCTGAAAGTTCCGCTTTAACTCCTTAGTGACAGCCACTTGCGTACGCAGCTGTCACCTTAACGCCCGGCTATCATTTTTTTTTTTTTTTTACTAAGTAATTCCGGAGTCCCAGAACGGCATGCAGCCGCACGGAGACCTGGACTTCCGGGACTTACCAGGTACGTCCTCTGTCACTAAGTGACAGTTTTTGAGGGACGTACCTGGTAAGTCCATTGTCGGGATGGGGTTAAATAGCGAATTTAACACCTTGAGTGCTATTGAGGTCTCCGATGCATTACTGAGGAGACCTTGCTAGCATTTAAGGGGTTAAAACCCCCATTTAAATCATTGGGTATTGTTATTTTTCCCCTGTGGTGCAACTGGTCTAGAATTTCTGCTACAGCCCTCACAGTAAGTGGATCTCTATGGGGAAAATGGTATTCAATTACTTACAGGAATATAGAAGAGTGCCTAATAGTGTAACACTGTCGATACAATGAAGCAGAAATTATATAAAAGATAAAGTAATTGGTCAATTTTCGAAATGTCGCATGCATAAGAGCGTCCGACACACAGGCGATATAACCAGGTCGCCAGCCTCAAAAGCGACACATCAGAAATCTTGCCCCTAATCTAAAGGACGAGATTCTTACGCCGCCTCGTAAAACGTCTCCTCCATCTGCTTCCCCCAGTGCCTCATACCTTCGGCTGTGCTAAACGTACGCTTATGGACAGCCGCTTACTTGGAAGTAATGAAAGTGATGCTTCAAAGGCATAGGGGATCAGTCCTAACACCATCTGGCACTCAAAAGGGTTAAACTACATCAAGCATTAAAGGGACACTAATGTCCCGTAAAAAATGATTCTCGTTTTGTAGTTGAAAAAAAATTAAATTATTTGAAGCAACTCCCATTTCTCAAACCACTATGGTTTGAGAGATATTCGCATTGAAGGTTCTCACCTCCCTGCCGTTCTCCTGATGTCAGCGCTGTGCTGACAGCAGGAGATCCCGGTCTGTGGACCAGCCGGAGGCTCTGTAGCAGAACCGAAATAGAGTTACTAGAAAAGAATTACTTCACTGGAAAGGTCTACAAAGTGTGCCTGGTTTGCAAGCACACTTTGTAGACCTTTCCAATGAGGTCATTCTTTTTAAATAACGCAGTTTTGGCTCTGCTGAAGATCCTCCTCGAGTCGCACGACTCGAATCTCCTGCTGTCAGCTTTACAGCTGACATTAGGAGAAGGGGAGGGAGGGGGGAACTTTGAATACCTATATCTCTCAAACCATATCGGTTTGAGAGATAGGAGTTGTTTCAAATAATTTAATTTTTTTTTTCAACTACAAAACAAGAATAATTTTTATGGGACATTACTGTCCCTTTAAGAAATTGCTAGAGATGAGGCTGGGGGCACAGGGGAGCAGCCTAGAAGTCTGCTCACAGGTTAGATTTGCAGTCGCAGAGTAAAGAGAGGTCGTTTGTGGGCCAGGGATGCCAGACCGTTTCTGTTTTATCTTGAGAGACTGCAGTCAGCCATTTCTTTTGTTTGATGATGTTTATTCTGGTCACTGATTTACTCCATCTGAAGTTAGGTTTAAGCCACAGTGATGTGATGCCAAGGCAGCTTTCCACACAGAAGATGCTGTGAGGATGCTTTGGGCCTCTGTGTTTCATCCTGTCCCTGACTGCCAGTCCGTGTGCAGCCACCGATTGCTCGTAGACGTGGGTCATGCCTTTGAAGCATGACTCAAAGGGTTAAGGTACGCGGCAGTGCGGGCAGTGGGTGGAGATGATATTTTACGCTGCGGCATAAGAATCTCACCCTTTTGATTCGGGCGAGATTCTGATGTGGCGCTTTTGAAGACTGACCTAGTTATATTGCCTACATGTCGCACATGTAACATTTCAAAAGAGACGTGCATGACTATCCAATAAAAGAAGGCAGTCGAACTTTCATAAGAATAAAACTTGTTTATTACAAAAACAAATAATAAATATATTAACATGGTTATAAAGCTACGCATTTTGCAGCTGTAACAGGCAACTTTATTAAAAAAGAAAGAAAATGTTTTTTGGCATTTTGTCTTAGTCTTTGATAGCAAACTTCTTTACTTTCTTTGCACCAGGTATATGGGTGTCATTAACCTTAAAATTGGAATTTAGCTGCCCTTGTAAGACCACAGAGCCTTCAACTGAAAAGTGCAACACTAGTGATACCAGGGAGCTTACAACTGAAATGGAGCTACACTAGTGACACCCCAGAGTTTTACCATTGAAATGTAGCTACCCTAGTAATTCTACAGAGCTAACAACTGAAATGGAGCAATGCTAGTGTTACTACAGAACTTACAATTGAAGTGGAGAAATACAAATGATTCCACAGAGCTTATAATTAAAATGCAGCTACACTAGTGATACCACAGAGCTTAAAACTGAAATGGAGATGAACAAGTTATAATGCAGAAAGTTTACACACTAGTGATTCAATAGCGCATACAACTGAAATGGATACAGCTGAAATGGAGCAACACTAGTGACACCCCAGAGTTTACCATTGAAATGTAGCTACCCTAGTAATTCTAAAGAGCTAACAACTGAAATGGAGCAATGCTAGTGTTACTACAGAACTTACAATTGAAGTGGAGAAATACAAGTGATTCCACAGAGCTTATAATTAAAATGCAGGTACACTAGTGATACCACAGAGCTTACAACTGAAATGGAGATCGACAAGTTATAATGCAGAAAGTTTGAACACTAGTGATTCAATAGCGCATACAACTGAAATGGATACAGCTGAAATGGAGCAACACTAGTCATACCATAGAGCTTACAAAATGGAGCTACCCTAATGTCATCCACTGAGTTTACAACTGAATTTTGGATACCCTAATTAATACCACCGAGCTTACAGCTGAAATGGAACTACAATAGTGACACCCCCAGAGCTTACATTTGAAATGTAGCTACCATAGTAATACCAAAGAGCTTATAATTGAAATGTAGCTACCCTAGCAATACCAAAGAGGGTACAAATGAAATGAGTTACACAAGCGATACTACAATACTATTATTGCAAGATCCACAAAGTTGAGCATTTTCAGAGCAAGTGCAGAGGCAACACCAATAAATCAATTCCTGCTCAGAACCATATCAGTAAATCTCCCTAGACCAGTGGTTCTCAACTTGGGTGCCATGGCACTATGTTGTGTTGTGGACATTAACCCTTTGAGTGCCAGAGAGGTTAACTAAGGGTGTCTCTTGTTTTCTTTAAAGACTTTGACAAAATGTGAATGTCTAGTTTCAAATGTATATGTTCAGTATGCTTGCTTTTGTTATTGTGATTGCAAAATCGAAGAATAATTATATAGTAGTTATTTCTACCCGTCATCACACCCCTGACAAATTAAATAAAATGTCCAGGGCCCCCTGAAAATTCAAGGTTGTTGTGTGAAAATCTGTCTCTAGGAATAAGAGACTGAGAATCACTGCCCTAGACAGGTCTATTACTTTGTCTACATGTGTCACACCAAGTGCACTTTCCTACCTACATGTGTCACAACTTAAGGTGGAACTATCACCCAAATTAAAGTTACCCCCAAATAATTATGCACAAAATGATAAACATATCCATACTAGTATTATCCGTAATAAGTTCAGCGTTATTGAGAAATCCAACTCGTTGCGAGATGGTCAGGCAGGCATCAGCTCAGACATCTTGCCAAAGAGACATCTGCACTCCTGCGCTGTCCATCCCAGTCTCCACTAGGGGGAGCTGCATTGTACTTTAAGGTACAGGAAAGGACTGACAGTGCAGGCACACAGATGCCTCTACAGCAAGCTGCTTGCCTGACAGTCTCAGAACGAGTTAGATTTCTCAATATCGCTAGACTTAATCCAAATGATACTAGTAAGCAGGGCCGGATTTGCAATAAGGCAGAGTAGGCATCTGCCTACAGGCGCACCCCACAGAGGGGCGCCTGTCACTGAAATCAATTTTATTTATTTACTATTTTTTTTAATTACAGTGCTCGCACTGCGCACAGTGGCAGAAGTAACCATCGGCATAGTAAGGTCTGTGCCTCCTTCGGCACAGATCTGTATGCTGTTGCTCCCTCCTCGGCTCTTTACTAATGTAGAGCGCTGGGAGGTGACATCATCTCCCAGCGCTCTGCATTATTGAAGAGAAGACCGCGGGAGCAACAGCATACAGATCTGTGCCGAAGGAGAAACAGACTTTTCCTGCCACTGGACCATCAGGGAGGTAGGAAACAGATATGGGGGGCAATGTGAAGATGATGGGGGGCAAGTTAGGGATGATGGGGGCAATGTGAGAGCAAGTTGGAGCTGATGGGGGCAAGATGGAGCTGATGGGGACAATGTGAGGGCAAGTTAGAAACTGATGGGGGCAAGTTGGAGCTGATGGGGGCAATGTGAAAGCAAGTTGGAGCTGATGGGGGCAATGTGAGTCCAAGTTGGATCTGATGGGGGCAATGGAGATGATGGGAGCAAGTTAGAGCTGATGGGGGCAAGTTGGAGCTGGTGGGGGAAATATGAGGGCAAGCTGTAGCTGATGGGGCAAGTTGGAGCTGATGCGGGCAATGTGAGGGCAAGTTGGAGCTGATGGGGCAATATGGAGCTGATGGAGGCAATGTGAGGGCATTATGGTTATGTGGGGGGTAATGTGGAGATTTGAAGCATTGTGTAGGTGTCCAGTGGAGATGGCCAATGGGGGGGCGCTTCAGATTTCTGTGCCTACAGGCTCCTGAGATGTAAATCCGGCCCTGCTAGTAAGGATGTGCTTATCGTTAAGAGCATAATTATTTGGGGGTCACTTTAATTTAGGTGATAGTTCCGCTTTAAAAATGGATGTGTCACTGCCATAGGATACGATGGAACCTTACCGAAACCTAGTGAATAGTGGCACTGGAAGGGGATAGTGTGACCTTTAAAGGGGAACTATACCTATTCTCTAATAATGAAAAATATACTTCTAATGAGTAACATTTTAAATTACAACTATATGAATTCTAACCATTTTGCAGATTGAAAGTTTGAGATGTCAGACTTTAACCCCTTCAAAACCAAAAGGGATGTGGAACACATTGTGAAGCAATACACTGTTCAACCCTCTGGCCCTTTAGGGGTTAATGAACGTCACAATTATTGGTAAATACTACATTTTAAAGCGATAGTTATACTTAATAATTACTAACCCCTATATTAAAGTCATATTAAAAATAAATGTATTGCCCCCAGTGTCATCTCCCAAACCTTTATGGTTTGAGAGATAATCGCTCCTAAAGTTCCCCTCTCCCTCCCCCTTCCCGGAAAGGGGCGTTGTAGCTGACTGAAGGGAAATCCGGTCTTACTATCATCAGGCGGCTCTGCAACAGAGCCACAATAGCGTTAATAAAAAAAAATATTTCACTAAAATGGTCTTCTACGTGTGCTTGCAAACCAATCACACGTAGAAGACTGTTTCAGTGAAATAATTCTTTTTTATTAACGCGATCGCGGCTCTGCTGGAGAGCCGCCTGACGGTCGTACGACAGTCTTCCCTGCAGTCAGCTACAACGCTGACTTCGGGGAAGGGGGAGGGAGAGGGCAACTTTAGGAGCGATTATCTCTCAAACCATAAAGGTTTGAGAGATGACACTGGCAATACATTTATTTTTAATATGACTTGAATATAGGGGTTAGTAATTATTAAGTATTACTATCCCTTTAAGCAGGAAAAAGAATTACATGTATATGTACACAAATTCTAGATTTAGGGTATCCGTCAAAGGGTTAATCCAGTGGCGTAGATGCAAAAGTATTGTAGTACATGATAATACATTTTTTATTGGAATAACCTTCAATTGTTTCATTTTGATGATTAGTATTGCTTTTGACTTGCTATTGGAAGGTTGTTACATTTAAATGTAAAGGGACTCATGTATAAAAGTGGAACAGTGCAACTCTGGGGCAAACCAATTTCACCATTGGGGACAACTACAAATTCCAATTGATTTAAATGGAAACTTTAACCCCTTGAATGTTAATGAGGTCTCCAGTTGAAGACCTCTAGCATTCAAGGGTTAAAAGACCATAAATCTCCATAGGATGGTGTAGCAACAGCGCCACTGTAAATTTTCAGGTCACTGTGATATTGCACCTAAAACATTCAAGTTTGAGCTGTTATTTTTTAATAAAACACCTTTCAGCAGTGGGAGTACCCTTGTTTTACTCAGGGGGATAAACCCTGCAACATATATTTTTTTACATTTTAAGTATTACTATCCCTTTAACCCCTTAAGGACCATTGACGTACCCAGACTGTCATGCTGGTCCGGCACTTAAGGACCAGTGATGGTACATCACATACTTTTACTCACAGCGCTCCTGCAGGAGCTCGGTGAGTAATACCAGGGACTGAAGTTGATCGCTCTAAGACTGGAGCGATCTCTTTCAGTCCCCCGTTTGGCGTGCCGGCCCACGTGATCAGCACGTCGAGCTTCCCTATCTGGTCCTTAAAGGACCACACACCCTGGGACCGCTGGTCCTTAAGGGGTTAAATCCATAGTTCATGCAAAATTAGCTCACAAAATTACACTCAGTAGTGCAGGACCCGTTACCCTGTGCTGCAGAATGTGGAATGGGTAAATGAGTGTAATTTTGTGAGTTAATTTCGCATGAACTATGGACTTAACCCTTTGAGTGCCAGAGGGGTACGAAACGCATTGCAATGCAATGCGTTGCGTATCTCTCTGGCACTCAAAGGGTTAAAGAAAAAAAAACCCTCCAATCTAGAAAACATTACACTACACTAATAATATAAGAAATAATTTATTATAGGTGAAAGTTCCCCTTTAAATAAAATTGTGAAAATGTAAAATAACTGATGGATGAGACAGATCAAAAGTGAAGTAACAGAAAAAGCAATGGCGACAGATATATTACATACAGAGCTGTACTAGATAGTAAATAACTAAATATATGCATTGATTTAGTGGGACAATGTATTTTATACGTCTGTGGCACGCAAAGGGTTAATTCATATACGAGACTTGTTGTCTTGTATGGTTAGCTGAGTGATATCTTTTTCCAGTGACAGCACAAAAATGTCACAATGTATTTTGGAGGAGTAAAAAAGCTGGTCTAAAACTTAAAGGAGCAGTAAACTTTTTTATGAAAACACATATTTTACAGAGCATTTCCTGCTGAATAAAACAAGGTCACTCCCATCGCTGTCAGATGTTTTATTCAAATATTATAGCAGTTCAAATAATCAGGAAGTGAATTTACTGTGTTTACTTCCGGATAGTTCTAACTGACAGGAAGTGAATTTACTGTGTTTACTTCCTGATACTTCTGACAGGAAGTGAATTTACTGTGTTTACTTCCTGATACTTCTAACTGACAGGAAGTGAATTTACTGTGTTTACTTCCTGATACTTCTAACTGACAGGAAGTGAATTTACTATGCATTTACTTCCTGATACTTCTAACTGACAGGCAGTGACAGGCAGTTTCTATCACATTCTATGGAGAACTGTATGTCTCTGACTTTCCTCTGCATTAGAATCTAACAGGAAATCTAATAGAGTTTGACCACTAGAGGGCACTGCTAATGTAAAAAAAACAAACAAACATGGGTTTAAACTGTAATAACTCTGTAAATATAAATCTCTCCGCAGTGGGAGTACCCTTATTTTACTCAATAGGAAAATCCCTACAATATATATTTTTTCATAAAAAAACAGTATACTGCTCCTTTAAGAATGGCATAAAGGTTGTCCTTTTTATATATCTATATCCGAGGACCGCGGGGGCCCAGTGCAGTTGCCATGAACAGTGTCTTGGTTGAGCGATTTATGATTAGTGTTATTTCTCTCTCAAAGTTTGTCTTTCGCTGAGTAAGACCCGTCTGTCCCTTCTCCTTGTCCCTGAAAAGTCACTGAAACACGGGAGTAGATTTACACATTTTTGGCAAGGCGCTGACGGTGTGGCTCTGTCTGGGCAATGAATTCTACCGACTCTTCACTGTAGAGGACACACTGAACCGATGTAAGCTTACCAATAACAGCTGTCTACATGTTCCAGAGAGATGATTAACATTTAACCCTTTGAGTGCATTGGAACCCTCCCTGGCACTCAACGGGTTAAACGTTAATTTTAGAATAATAACAGAGATTCTCCCACATAGATCTAAACAAAATTAGGTTATCTCTGCTCCACCTCCAAATTTATTTCACTTATTCGGCCAGTGCAAAAATGTGTATAATCACATTGCCTATCCTTTTTATTATTAACTTTTTTCATCTTCAGTGATGTGTTACTCTTGTATATCTGAGCTAGCTGGATTTCTGTTTACATGGCGCTTGCCAGTAAGGGACTATGAGTGCAGAGATATTTATACAGTGTTGAAAGTCTGCCCGCGGCACTGATTGATGTGTTTGTTGTAGTGCTGGGTTTTCTACATTGTTTTTAGGGATGAGCAAAACCTTTCACCTAAAAACAGAAGAGTGTGAAAAACTGTGCTGGAAATCCTGAAAATAGTACCTTTTTTTGGAAGGAGGGTTCTGCTACACACATACAGACCCCCAACTTTATCCTACCACACTGGTAGTCATAGAACCACACATAGCATTGTCCCACTGCACTGGTAATCATAGAATCAGATATAATGATACCCAGCACCCCACTGCACTGATAGCCATAGAATCATACGTACTGTCCCCAAATCTTGTCTCACTGCATTATTAGTCATAGAATCGCACATACTGACCCCAAGTCTTGTCGCACTGCATTATTAGTCATAGAATCACACATATTGACCCCCAATAATGTCGCACTGCATTAGTAGTCATAGAATCGCACATATTGACCCCGAGTCTTGTCGCACTGCATTATTAGTCATAGAATCGCATATACTGACCCCCAGTCTTGCACTAGTAGTCATAGAATCGCACATATTGACCCCAACTTGCACTATTAGTCATCGAATCGCACATATTGACCCCAACTTGCACTAGTAGTCATAGAATCGCACATATTGACCCCCAGTCTTGCACTAGTAGTCATAGAATTGCACATATTGACCCCCAGTCTTGCACTAGTAGTCATAGAATCGCACATATTGACCCCCAGTCTTGCACTAGTAGTCATAGAATTGCACATATTGACCCCCAGTCTTGTCGCACTGCATTATTAGTCATAGAATCGCATATACTGACCCCCAGTCTTGCACTAGTAGTCATAGAATCGCATATACTGACCCCCAGTCTTGTCGCACTGCACTAGTAGTCATCGAATCGCACATACTGACCCCCAATCTTGTTGCACTGAATTAGCAGTCATAGAATCGCACATACTGCCCCCAGCCTTGCCCTACTGTACTGGTAACCATAGAATCACACATACTGTCCACCAGCCTTGCCCTACTGTACTGGTAACCATAAAATCACACATACTGCCCCCAGCCTTGCCCTACTGTACTGGTAACCATAAAATCACACATACTGTCCACCAGCCTTGCCCTACTGTACTGGTAACCATAGAATCACACATACTGTCCCCAGCCTTGTCCCGCTGCTCTATAGCCATAGAACCACACATACTGACCCCAGCCTTGCACCATGGTAGCCACAGAACTACACTCACTGACCTCTGGTTCCCAGCCTGCCCCACTATATTGGTAGCCACAGAACCATGCCGTGACACCCTCATGGGAATTCTCAGGCACAGGCAGACATTGGTAAAGTTCTCCTGGGAGATGTCTTGGGGTAAGCAAAGAGGGAGGAGTTTTATTTGCTTTCTATGCATGGGAATTTACCGGTTTTACAAATGAACGGTTTTCTGTGAAAAAATTTGTGCGCAAAATAATACTTGACTTGTTGCCCATCCCTAATTTTTTCACTGTTATTTTTACACTGTATGTTATGTAAATTGATGCAGTATATTTGCTTTCACAGTCAACGTAGAAAGTTCTCAAAGAGCTTCCTGTCAGAAACATAAAACAGGTGAAAATGAAAAAATAATAAAAGTATAAGCAGGTTTCCTATCCCTGTAATCCCGCACTACAAAGAATTGCACTGTAAGCATATCTTCAACCCCTAGGTCAATGTGTTGCAACCTGAGGCCCTCCAGCTGTTGTGAACAACAACACCCTTCATGCCCAATCAATGATGGAAATTTTAGTCCACAACAGCTGGAGGGAGGTGGCTCCGGTTGCCCACCCCTACCTTAAATACTGTAAAGGTCTCCAATGCATTGAGGAGATATCCGGAATCCAAGGAGTTAAAATTAGTTCTGTATTATTTATTTAAACCAACCTTGACCATGGAAATACAGCAAAAAGGCAATACAGCACGATCCACCATAAAAACAGGAATTCCTTCTAGTGGCAGGACAAGGAGCTACACAGAAAGCAGTCACTGTTACTGCCGGACCATAAGCTGCATCTATAGAGACCTGTTTGCCTTCTGTAAATTCCTCAGCTTGGTGCAGCTGAGAATTAAATAGGTGGAAAATTATTTACGATTTCAAGCTCATTAAAACAGGCATGGTGGTCAAATAATATTTCATGAAATAACACATATTTAATGGTGGAAAAATATTAAGGAAAAAATCATATTTTTCACGCTCTGTGCAAGTAGATTAGCTCTCACGTTCTTATACGGGACTCACTGATTTGAAGAACATGATTTTAAAGGGATAGTAATACCTTTATTAAAGTTGATGTCTGAGTCTTCTTTACTTTTTTGTAAAGCGTATATTTCACTACTTACAGATTTGTAGTTCACGCGCTCTTGAAGCTGAAAGGATCCCTCTCCCGCCCCTTTCCCTGCGTCACGCCTCTCAGTCTGGTGACGCCTCTCAGTCTGGTCCGGATAGAGAGTGGCGGCGGATCTTCAGTAAGCAAAAGGAAAATCCTGCCCTCCCTCTCTGCATCCGTCCAGTCCCGCGGCCAGATTCCAGAGCTAAGGCGAGGCGGTCAGCAAGGGCAGGAGGGGGATCCTTTCAGCTTGAATAACTCCTAAACCACAAATCTGTAAGTAATGAAATAGCGCTATGTGTTACAAAAAAGTAAAGAAGACTAGGACATCAACTTTAATAGTGGTATTACTATCCCTTTAAGCAAAATCTTGTTCAAGGCTTTAGCTTTGAATGCCCCTCTTGGTTACAATTCAGGGTATACCCTTCGGCATATGATCACTATAGTACCATACCTCCAAACATTTCAAATTGCCAAACAGGGACACTTGTGTTTTAGGGGGTGTTGCTGGGGGCGTGGCTGGTGGGTGGGACGTTTACTGAGAATTTTTAGGCTATTTCATGACCTATTGATACCTCCTTGTGTAACCAAATAAATGATTTATAACTTATAACAATATCTAAGTATTTTATTTACACATAATAATTTATAAACACATGTACTGACATTTAAACAAACAATAATGTGAGTTTTATTGCTGTAGAGCAATATGATACACTTATATACACACCATGCAATCCGATCTCCTAAAAAGAGGGACATCAGAGTGTGAAAGAGGGACAGAGGGATTTGGGTCCAAAAGAGGGACACTTGGGAGTTATGTAATACATAGCAATGAGCAATCTCACCATTGTTAGAACTTGCCAGCCTCATCGTTTGGGTAGATAAATGGTGTAAATTCGTGCCATTTTCTCGATTCATTGTTTAACCCTTTGAGTGCCAAAAAGGTATACAATGCATTGGATACAATGCTTTAAACAAGACGTTTGGAGGAAAGTAACCCTCAAAAACATTTACCAACTACCCTATTTCCTCCCTTCGGCATAAGTGATTGTGATTGGAGGAATCCGGTGTACACAGCTTAGTAAACTGACATTAGGAAAGTGTGGTGTCTCAAATTCAATTCCAGCAACTGATTCTGCACACAATCAGGATTGTAATTCACCACGTTATCCAGCCAGCAAGGATCTGAAGACTATTGATATTAACCCCTTGTATGCTGGTGCATTTAAGTGGATAATCACCATTTTGGTTTAGAAAGCAAACGTGAACTTCGACAAAAAAATCAAAACAATGAAAGTGATCTGCCATGTTCTGCGGTCAGGCAAATGTCTCCTTCTTACATCAGTCTCACTATCCCTTTAAATAACACCTGAATGTCACCTTCTTATTATTAGTGAAATAATTATGCCAAAACAACTGAGGCCAGATGAATTTCACCTTTAAAGCTTGCACTTTGCCAATTAAAAGGATAGTAATATATCATTTAAACTTCAGCTCTGAGGATTAATATATTTGCACCAGTATAAACAAGGGAACAAGGAATGGTAGAAGAACCTCATCAAGTAACAAATAAAACAATACAATTATCAGATATTGGGTTAACACAAGAAAAGGTCCTGGGAAGACCGAACAAAATGAAGACTGACAGACCCCTGGGTCCTGATAGCATACATCCAAGGGTTCTTCAGGAACTTAGTGCAGTATAAGCAAGACCCTTCTTTTGACTTTTTTTAAAGATTCTCTCACCACAGGTTCAGTGCCGCAAGATTGGCATAGAGCCAATACAGTGCCTCTGTTTATCAAGGGAACTAAAACAGAACCTGGGAATTAGAGGCCTGCAAGTTTGACCTCTCTAGTGGGAAATCTGCTAGAAGGGATAATAAGGGATTACATACCTTCCAACATTTCAAATTGCCAAAGAGGGACACCTGTGTTTTAGAGGGTGTTGCTGGGGGCGTGGTTGGTGGGCGGGGCATTACTGATAATGTTTAGGCTATTTCATGACTTTTTGATGCCTTCTTGTGTAACCTAATGATTTATAACAAGACCATAGTATTTTATTTACGCAGACTAATTTAATCAAAAAGTAATGTGAGTTTTATTGCTGTGGAGCAATGTGATACACTTATATACACACCACACAATGTGATCTCCTAAAAAGAGGGACATCAGGGTGGGAAAGAGGGACTGAGGGATTTGGGTCTAAAAGAGGGACTGTCCCTCCTAAAGAGGGACACTTGTGAGGTATGGGATTATATTCAGGATCCATACATATAAAATATATACCAAAAATATGCAATCACACATTAACGGTATCCATTCCCCAACCTCTAAGGAAATAGTCACTGGATGTCTGGGAACAACATACCACTCCCGCTTGATTAAAAATGACCACCAAAATTATCCAAAGGCAAACAAAATACCTCTCTTCACCAGATATATAGGTGGTGGATTAGATTGTTTAGTTGAATGACATTAGAATATTAAGTATAGATTTTTTACAGATTGGGTTGTCTGTGCCCTCTGTTTTGTCGATTTATATTTTTTTGTGTTTGAAAAACATTGGTGGTCATTTTTAAATCAAGCGGGAGTGGTATGGTGGTCTGCCTATTTCCCTGGAGGTCGGGGAATGGATACCACTAACATGTGATTGCATATTTTTGCAATATATTTTATATGTATGGTTGTTTGTGTATAGGATCAAATGCGTACAGTCATTTGATGGAGACATTTTCTGAGGTTGGATATGTTTGTTCTCTCATTCTAAATAAACATTTATGCATTTTTACATATAGGAGTATTTTTTAATCTAACTAGGCTTACATAAGCGCTTAGATTTGTACAGTAGTTTTTTGATATTTCCCTTGGAGCGGAGGATTTTTATCAGAGCAGCTGAGGTTAATTCATTTATTGAGAAGACTTCATATAGTGCTCGTGTCTTTTTTGCTGTGTACGTTATAAAATGGTGCTAATCTCCCCAATAGTAATGGTGCAATTGGGTTGCACGGTGCACTGATAATGCATTAAGCTGGTTCTAGCACTGCCGTCATGAAGGATGAAAACAAAATTCAATTACACAATGCAATGAAACAGATGTCTGAACTGACAGGAGGACAAACTGCAAGCCGCAATGTTATGGACATCCATGCAGTGTCACAAAAATGAAGTCTTCATCTCCCTCTGGGACCTTCAACTGTTAAACACCGATTTTTGCGCTCGTAAATTTTAGAGAAATCTGTTCCCTGTTGAAACACGAGGATGAGAGCACTTCGGCTAGGAGCCAGAAAGAATCCAAGAATTGTATGTAAAATGGTGGATTTACCCCTGTATCTTTTTACAATATTCTCATGTTGTTAAATTAAATTTACATGGTGATACTTATAATGTAAACTGCTAATTAATTTGACCAGGCTGTTAGGAATTCAGTCTGTTTCGGATCTGGCACACTCGGACTAAGCAGAGGACAGTTTATCTCCAAAATCTAAGGTCCAAAAACTTTTAGAACAGGAGTTTATTACATTGGTATTCTGGGAGCTCCCCAAAGAACTGTGCTACTATAGGCTGACCATACCTCACCTTTAAAAAGGGACACATAGTTAATAGGCATATTTCAGGAGTGCACAAAAATCAAAGCAACCCTGTAGTATGCATTTTTAATGTGTGTCCCTTTTTAAAGGGATAGTAATACTTCGTTTTATCTTTATTTTACTTTGTAGGCATTACAAAAACATGAAGAACGATATAAGTCTTATCTCTCAAACCTTTATGGTTTGAGAGATATTCACAAGCAAAGTCTCCCCCTCCCGCCCCTTTTACCTAGTGTAAGCCATCTCTTCTCAGATGTGGAATGCAGTCCATAGACCATACAGATAACAGCAGGGGACAATCTTCTTCCTATGAGAACAATGAAAGCCCTGCCCCCCTTGACAAGTTTTTCAGCTTTTTCCCTTATCTTAATTGAAGATTGTCCCTCTCTGCAGTCTACCTGGGCACCTCCCTTCTGATCTGGCTGAGCAGTGTTATATCAGTAAAAGGGGCAGGAGGGGGACACTTTGTCATTGAATTACTCTTGTACTACAACTCTGACAGAATTGAAATAACACTCTCCAAAGTCCAAATACTATGATGATTAATTAGAGCTGCTTTTATTATGAAACATTACTATCCCTTTAAAGGTGAGGTATGGTCAGCCTATGCTACTATAAACTGGTTCAGGAACAACAAAACCTGAGAACTAAATTGGATTAAACCCTTCGAGTGACAGAGAGGTATCCAAAGCATTGTGAAGATGATTTTTTTAACTAAAGTACAGGCAATTTGACTTTACATATGTACCTGCAGAATATTGAAGGTCAAGATAAAGACTTTCTGTCCCCTTAACAGCTTGGATGGTAGCGTTATCTACAACATACTGCTTTACTGTTCCTTGAAACTGGAAGTACATAGAATGATGAATTGTTATGGTCTTTAATAATAAAATACGGTGTCACTTCACATTAGGTGAAATGCAAGAGGACGTCTCACTATGCAGTGGATTGTTATGTATCTCAGTGCCTGTCCTATAATAAGGGCCTGCTTGTGTAACTGCTCCCATGGCATGCTCCGGGGAATGGAACACAGAATTATCTGGCATTCCGGAGATGTGGCCTAGAGCGAGCCAATCCTGCTGGAAAGATTTTCAGATTATCAGGAGAGGGGGACAGGAATGCCAGCGCCCCCTGATATTCTGCAGGGACATTTATCAAGGAGACAGCTGCGATGAGGACACGACTCTTTTTTACTCTGTCGCTGGAACGTGGTGTCTGCTTTTAGGTCCCCACGGATGGCTCAGTACTCACAGCCATGCAGGAGACTCATTAAACAGAAGCACTTTAATTACATAGCTACTAACCTACTTGTTTAACTATTTGAGTGGCAGGGAGGGGGAGGCCCCAACACATTGCAAAGCAATGCGTTTTGCCCCCCCCCTTGCAAAGCAATGCGTTTTGCCCCCCCTTTCAAAGCATTGCGTTGGGCCCCCTGGCACTCAAAGGGTTAATACCTATATGCCAGTGTATACACTTTCTGAAAATAAAAAGGTAGCATTCAATAAGCTAAGGGTTAAATTGGCTGCCCTATAGGATACAAAATTCCCTAAACTATCCTCAGTTTTAATGGGGCGTTTAACCCACTGAATGCTAGATAGGTCTCTAGCATTTGAAAGGTTAAAAGCCCCATTTAAATCAGGGAGCATTTTAATTTTTCCCCTATGGAGAATTTGGTCTTCTACAGAATTGCACTTCAAGGGTTTAAAGGGGAATCATATCTAGGATTAAAGGGATAGTAATGTCAGAAAAAAAGTATCAACTATTTGGTAGATACAATTAAAAGAGAGTACTTGCACTCATTCGTATCTCTCAAACCGTTATGATTTGAGAGATATAGGAAAATAAAGTTCTTTGGTCCCTCCCCTTTCTGCTTGATGAGCTGTAAAGCTGTCAGAAGCAGATTCTGGTCGCTTGACCAGATGTGGCTCTTCAGCAGCGCCGATATAACGATATCTAAAGACAAATACTTAATTTGGAACAGTCTACAAAGTGTGCCTGGCTTGCAAGCACACTTTGTAGACCGTTCCAATGAAGTATTTATTTCTAAATAGCGTGATTTCAGTTCTGCTGAAGAGCCTCTGTCTGGTCAAATGACTGGAATCTGCAGCTGTCAGCTAGATGGCAGCCTTGAGTAAAACAGCCAGGAAAAGGTAACTTTAGCAAGTTATATCTCTCAAACCTTTTTTTTTTTAATTAGTATGTTTTTTATTGACTTGGTTGTGTCTGGGAATTACACATGGTGAGGGTGGGATTGGGACCTGAAGGGTGGGTGGAGATAATCCTGCTGTACATTTTTTGATTTAGGGATCGATATATTTGATTAATAAATATTTTTCAGTTTTCTTATTTAATGTTGTATGATATTATTTGTATGAGTCATGTGCCTCAATTTAAACCTCTTATCTTTTTTATTCTTCTGTATTCTAGATTTGAGAGATAAGACTTACATTGACGTTCATTTTTTTTTTTTATGTCTACAATATTAAATCAACTTAAAATGAACCATTACTATCCCTTTAAGTGTCTTCAAAAACCATTTACCTAAGAAAGAGTACTTTAAACAGTAGTCAGTATATCTGTACCTATATACTTTTTTTAATTGCAAGTAGTGTAGTTAGAGTAGATTTAAAAGTAGGAAACAATAGGTTAAATGCTAAAAAAAAAAAAAATAGGCTTTTTTTGCACTAGCATAATACAGCAATACAAAATAAAAGGTTACTGTTACTTTAACCCTTTGAATGACAGAGGGGTACGCAATGCATTGCAATGCGTTGTATACCCATCTGGCACTCAAAGGGTTAATTCCTTGGTGGCTAGAACCAATCCAATAGTGATGTCGCCTGCAAAAAAAAGCAGTGACAGACAAACCGGGGTTCAACACAAGGGCCACATTATGTGGCCCTCAAGTCAAACGGAGGGCTGTACATTGTGGTTACAAATTCTAAAAACGGGTTGAAAAAACATATTAAAGGGATAGTAATACTTAAAATGTAAAAAAAAAAAATATGTTGTATGGTTTATCCCCGAGTAAAACAAGAGTACTCCCGCTGCTGAAAGGTGTTTCATTCAGAAGTTATTAATTTTCAAAGTTTAATTTTTTACACGCAATATCACAGTGGCCTGAAATTGTACAATGGCGCTGTTGCTACACCATCCTATGGAGATTTATGGTCCCGGGACCAGAGCTGTCCATAGGATAAGTGTAGCAACAGTGCCACTGTACAATTTCAGGCCACTGTGATATTGCACCTAAAAAATTCAACTTTGAAAATTAATAACTTTTGAATGAAACACCTTTCAGCAGTGAGAGTACTCTTGTTTTACTCAGGGGGATAAACCCTACAACATATTTTTTTTTACATTTTAAGTATTACTATCCCTTTAACCCCTTTGATACAAATCAGATCTTCGGCACCCCTCTGGCACTCAAAGTGTTAAGTTGTAACAGTGTAAGGGTAATTGTAATTTACCTGTTCTGCAGATACATAATAATGTATGGTCCAACTGTCTGTACTTTTTATTTCCAATACAGACAGTGAGCTACTTGGAACTCAGTTTCTCTAGAGATTTCTGATCAGTAACCATTAAAGCTGAGCAAAAAAAAACAACAAAACAAGAGGCCAGCCAAGACTAGAGGAAAGGTGCTTTTGACTGAAACAAAGGCTGAGACTATTTACAGTAAGGACAGTAAAGTTTGGGAATTATTTGCCTCAAGATGCTGTCCTTGCAGATACTGCAGTTCTTTAAAAAAAAGTAATGGATACATTTCAAATTCAGAACAATAATGAGAATTATGACAGCTGGTTTCACGGTAGATAAGATGTTGATCCAGGGAAATATCCTACTGCCATTTGGAGTCAGGAATTATTATAATTATTTATTTTATTGTTTTTACTCAGTTGCGGCTTAATTTTAAGTGGTTTCAATGTTTTTTTTTCCTCTAGATCATCAGGGATTATGTGGCATGGTTGGAACACATTGTTTTTTTCAGCCTCATCAACTATGTTCTTGTGCTGCTATGTTTTCATTAAAGCCCAGTGTAATACAATGTTAAAGTCTTTCTACAACACCGATTGTCCTGTGTGAGCTAATACATTACAGTCACTATGCAGCACTGAATGCTCTGTGTGAGGTAATACAATGTGACAGTCTCCCTGCAGCACTGAATGCTCTGTGTGATGTAATACAATGTTACACTTTCCCTGCAGCACTGAATGGTCTGTGTGATGTAATACAATGTTACACTCTCCCTGTAGCACTGAATGTTCTGTGTGATGTAATACAATGTTACACTTTTCCTGCAGCACTGAATGGTCTGTGTGATGTAATACAGTGGTAGAGTCTCTGCAGCACTGAATGCTCTGTGTGATGTAATACAATGCTACAGTCTCTCTGCAGCAATGTATGCTCTGTGTGATGTAATACAATGTTACAGTCTATCTGCAGCACTGAATGCTCTGTGTGATGTAATACAGTGTTACAGTCTATCTGCAGCACTGAATGCTCTGTGTGATGTAATACAATGTTACACTCTCCCTGCAGCACTGAATGCTCTGTGTGATGTAATACAGGGTTACAGTCTCTCTGCAGCAATGTATGCTCTGTGGGATGTAATACAGTGTTACAGTCTATCTGCAGCATTGAATGCTCTGTGTGATGTAACACAGTGTTACAGTCTCTCTGCAGCATTGAATGCTCTGTGGGATGTAATACGGTGTTACAGTCTCTCTGCAGCACTGAATGCTCTGTGTGATGTAATACAGTGTTATATTCTCCCTGCAGCACTGAATGCTCTGTGTGATGTAATACAATGTTACACTTTCCCTGCAGCACTGAATGGTCTGTGTGATGTAATACAATGTTACACTCTCCCTGTAGCACTGAATGTTCTGTGTGATGTAATACAATGTTACACCATCCCTGCAGAACTGAATGCTCTGTGTGATGTAATACAATGTTACAGTCTTTAAGCAGTACCGAATGCTCTGTGTGATGTAATACAATGTTACACTATCCCTGCAGCACTGAATGCTCTGTGTGATGTAATACAATGTTACACTATCCCTGCAGCACTGAATGATCTGTGTGATGTAATACAATGTTACACTCTCCCTGCAGCACTGAATGCTGTGTGATGTAATACAATGTTACACTATCCCTGCAGCACTGAATGCTCTGTGTGATGTAATACAGTGTTATACTCTCCCTGCAGCACTGTAAGCTCTGTGCGATGTAATACAATATTGCAGTCAAAATAAAGATTTTCTATCCCTTTATACACATCTGCAAAAATGTGTAAAGTAGGGGAGCAACATAATCTCTGTGACATCAACCAGGACGTTTCTTCTTATCCAGCTCACAAACAAGACAGACTATAAGATGGGTTGTCACCTTCTCCTGGAGGCTACACTATGGCCATAAAGTGCATGACATCACTGGTGTAACTCCACAAGCCTTATGCGTTTCTTAGTAACAACACTAATTGATCAGTGGCATCTTCATCACAGATTTCCACTCTGTGGGTTATCCCAGCAATGTAAAAAGTTCTGTATGCTTCCGTGTATATCATTTGGGCTGCTCCTCAATGCATTCTTTGTAGGGACTTTTTTTATTTATTTATTTTTTTAAAACTTTATTGTGCAAAATGATGATGCAGACAATGACACAGTACAGATACATATGTAATCCAATATAAACAATGCTTTATGACAGTGATTCTCAACCAGGGTGCCCTGGCACATTGGTGTGCCACAGACATCAACTTAGGGTGCCCTGTGTTTTCTATGAAGACTAACAAAAATGGACCTTTAAATAAAGATTTAAAGAAATTGTTATGCATATCATGTTTAATTGTGTTATTATGATTGTAAGATCTAATAATAACCTTATATTTATGTATAGAACCTTCATTATGCCCTTGATAAAATACATTAAATATATTAGGGGTGCCCCGAATGTTCTAGATTACGTGTTAGGGGTGCCCCGAACAAAAAAAGATTGAGAACCACTGCTTTATGAGCATCTATAGGGCATTACAAGATACTGTAGGGAAACCTCATGAATCTGCCTATAAAGTTGGAAAGAAATGAGAAGGTGAGGTAAGGAACATGTGGCGCGATGCAGGAAATGTGCACAATCGCTATTTCCCGTATGAAAACCACTAGGGAATAGGTTTGCGCATGATTTTGTTGAATTGCGCGTGAAAATTCAAGATTAGCGAACAGCTGCGTATATTTTTTTTGGGGGGGCGTAGCTAAGATTAACAAATCTGTGTGAGTGGAATAGCGAACGAGCCTAATGCAAGAACTGCTATTGCGAATGAATTTATACGTCTGTGTATTGTTGTCGTAAAATGGAATTTTTCATGCTCAATTCAAGAAGCGTTCGGTATTTAGCTTCCTGGATTAGAACATGCGCAAAATCTATCTGCGCGCAAAAATGCCTTTATCCAATGTGAACCATATCTTGCATCGCGCCAATAGTTCAGTTGAAGCATTTACAGGAAGAAGAAAGACAGAGATGAAAAAGGAGTGAATAAATGGAAAGAAAAGAAAAAAAAGGGAAAAGGGTGTGTGATAGGAAAAGGAAATAGGGAAGAAGGGAGAGGAAAACTGCCCGTGACCTTACCTACCCAATCAAACAACCACACCGCACTACAGTCCCTAACCCAGTGGTTCTCAATCTTTTTTTGCTCAGGGAACCTTTAACACGTAATCTAGAACATTCGGGGTACCCCTAACATATTTAATGTACTTTATAAAGGGCATAATGAAGGAAACAATACATAAATATACAGCATTATTAGGTCTTATAATCAGAATACCATAACTAAATATATTGTGCATAACAATTTCAATAAATCTTTATTTAAAAGTCAACTTTTGTCAGTCATAGAAAACACAGGGCACCCTAAGCTGATGTCCGTGGCACACCAAAGTGCCACGGCACCCTGGTTGAGAATCACTGCCCTAACCTATAGAGGAGCAAGAGAAAAGAACCTATTAACCGCGTATTAATTCTATAGGGTCTTTTAATTGGATGAATATCAGCTTTATCAGGAGCAATCATCGCAAGGGCTGTTAGTTCTAAGAAACGGGATCGGATTTGGAGATTGGTATTTCATTAAACTGTAGGGACAAAGTACACTGACCTTCACATGCATATACACATAGGATAACCTATGTTAAGAGCAGGTGAAATGTTATTTGCAAATTTAATCTGAAGAAAAAGCAGGGTTTGTGAGGGAAATCATGTCCTTTTTCCCTCTGCATCAGACTGTTCCCTATTGAAATATCGCCCTCTATTGGGCGACATACATAAAGGAGCATTAAATATATCGTAAGGGCGAACAGGTTGAGATCAGAATGTTTCCCGCGTGAAAAGGGCGACATTCTGATGTTACATGCTTAAAATGTCAAGCCTTGGAAGAGTCCATATATGGAGGTTTCTTAAATTAAAACTTTAACCATGCGACAGCACAATGTCACCCTTATCATGCCTGCAACATCCTGATCTCACACTTTTCAATCAAAAGATATTTTCAATGCACCTTTTTGTATGTCGCCCAATAGAGGGTGACGTTTCAAAAGGATATTGCACCAGACTGGGAGCCACAGTTTATGCCTCAGGGTGTAGCCTTTGAACAAAACTGATCCACCAATAAATAAAAATTGCTTTGTCTTTTTAGACACAATCTGAAATGATTTTCGTAAATACAATTTGCATGTGTCTGTACCAGAGAAGCTATAATTCCTATACTTTGTAATTATTCGGGAACAGTAAATTCTGCTTTCCCAAGAGTTGTAAAGTCCATATGGGATCCTGTGTATCGAGAAGGATTTACACTCAAGTGTAAGTATAATCCTGGGCTTTTACAAGCTGAACCAAGTGTCTAATACAGTAATAGGGCCGTCTGAGAATTGTGTTACCGTTAAACTACCAACATTGTTCTGAGGATAAAGCTGTCAGTAGGGCCTAAGAGCACGGGTTTTAGTTAAATCGAAAGAAAAATGTTCTTTTTTTGTAACTGGATTATCTTAAGAAGCAAATGAGGCACAAAAAACAGAAAGGCACCTGCATATTAATTTCGAACCAAATGTGCTGTAACCTTTTGTTAAAAGCGCTGACATACTCTTTGCAGGGAATGTGAGCCCTGATCAGGCGGGATGAGTGTGTCACTGCCCAGCCTGCTAAGCACCCACCATGTTCTATAAATCGCTCATCGGGGCTGAAATGTGCGTTCATGCTTATTACACCAGATCGTAGGAAATCTGGAACTTCTGCTGGGAAAATAATACGCAAATATTCGAATACTAAAGAAAGAAAATAAAATGCTTGATATTATAAAAAAAGAGTACTTACAGGGGGAGATGTACTAAGGTGTTATAAAGAGGAGATAACTTCTCCAGTGAGATAAACTCTCCTGTTCCTATGTTATTTTATGGGACAGCTTTAGTTATAGACTACAGGGGAGATGTACTAAGGTGTGATAAAGAGGAGATAACTTCTCCAGTGAGATAAATTCTCCAGTTCCTATGTTATTCTATGGGAGATCTTTAGTTATAGACTACAGGGGAGATGTACTAAGGTGTGATAAAGAGGAGATAACTTCTCCAGTGAGATAAATTCTCCAGTTCCTATGTTATTCTATGGGAGATCTTTAGTTATAGACTACAGGGGAGATGTACTAAGGTGTGATAAAGAGGAGATAACTTCTCCAGTGAGATAAACTCTCCTATTCCTATGTTATTATATGGGAGAGCTTTAGTTATAGACTACAGAGGAGATGTACTAAGGTGTGATAAAGAGGAGATAACTTCTCCAGTGAGATAAACTCTCCAGTTCCTATGTTATTTTATGGGACAGCTTTAGTTATAGACTACAGGGGGAGATGTACTAAGGTGTGATAAAGAGGAGATAACTTCTCCAGTGAGATAAACTCTCCAGTTCCTATGTTATTCTATGGGAAATCTTTAGTTATAGACTACAGGGGAAATGTGCTAAGGTGTGATAAAGAGGAGATAACTTCTCCAGTGAGATCATCTCTCCAGTTCCTATGTTATTCTATGGGAGATCTTTAGTTATAGACTACAGGGGGAGATGTACTAAGGTGTGATAAAGAGGAGATAACTTTTCCAGTGAGATAAACTCTCCAGTTCCTATGTTATTCTATGGGAGATCTTTAGTTATAGACTACAGGGGAGATGTACTAAGGTGTGATAAAGAGGAGATAACTTCTCCAGTGAGATCATCTCTCCAGTTCCTATGTTACTCTATGGGAGATCTTTAGTTATAGACTACAGAGGAGATGTACTAAGGTGTGATAAACAGGAGATAACTTTGCCAGTGAGATCATCTCTCCAGTTCCTATGTTATTCTATGGGAGATCTTTAGTTATAGACTACAGGGGGAGATGTACTAAGATGTGATAAAGAGGAGATAACTTCTCCAGTGAGATAAACTCTCCAGTTCCTATGTTATTTTATGGGAGATCTTTAGTTATATACTACAGGGGAAATGTGCTAAGGTGTGATAAAGAGAAGATAACTTCTCCAGTGAGATCATCTCTCCAGTTCCTATGTTATTCTATGGGAGATCTTTAGTTATAGACTACAGAGGAGATGTACTAAGGTGTGATAAAGAGGAGATAACTTCTCCAGTGAGATCATCTCTCCAGTTCCTATGTTATTCTATGGGAGATCTTTAGTTATAGACTACAGGGGAGATGTACTAAGGTATGATAAAGAGGAGATAACTTCTCCAGTGTGATAAACTCTCCAGTTCCTATGTTATTCTATGGGAGATCTTTAGTTATAGACTACAGGGGAGATGTACTGAGGTGTGATAAAGAGGAGATAACTTCTCCAGTGAGATAAATTCTCCAGTTCCTATGTTATTCTATGGGAGATCTTTAGTTATAGACTACAGGGGAGATGTACTAAGGTGTGATAAAGAGGAGATAACTTCTCCAGTGACATAAACTCTCCAGTTCCTATGTTATTCTATGGGAGATCTTTAGTTATAGACTACAGGGGAGATGTACTAAGGTGTGATAAATAGGAGATAACTTCTCCAGTGAGATAAACTCTCCAGTTCCTATGTTATTCTATGGGAGAGATTTAGTTATAGACTACAGGGGAGATGTACTAAGGTGTGATAAAGAGGAGATAACTTCTCCAGTGAGATAAACTCTCCAGTCCCTATGTTATTCTATGGGAGAGATTTAGTTATAGACTACAGGGGAGATGTACTAAGGTGTGATAAAGAGGAGATAACTTCTCCAGTGAGATAAACTCTCCAGTTCCTATGTTATTCTATGGGAGAGATTTAGTTATAGACTACAGGGGGAGATGTACTAAGGTGTGATAAAGAGGAGATAGCTTCTCCAGTGAGATAAACTCTCCAGTTCCTATGTTATTCTATGGAAAAGCTTTAGTTATAGACTACAGGGGAGATGTACTAAGGTGTGATAAGGAGGAGATAACTTCTACAGTGAGATAAACTCTCCTGTTCCTATGTTATTCTATGGGAGAGATTTAGTTATATACTACAGGGGGAGATGTACTAAGATGTGATAAAGAGGAGATAACTTCTCCAGTGAAATAAACTCTCCAGTTCCTATGCTATTCTATGGGAGAGGTTTAGTTATAAACTCCAGGGGAGATGTACTAAGGTGTGATAAAGAGGAGATACCTTCTACAGTGAGATAAACTCTCCAGTTCCTATGTTATTCTATGGGAGAGATTTAGTTATAGACTACAGGGGGAGATGTACTAAGGTGTGATAAAGAGGAGATAGCTTCTCCAGTGAGATAAACTCTCCAGTTCCTATGTTATTCTATGGAAAAGCTTTAGTTATAGACTATGTGTGTGTGTGTGTGTGTGTGTGTGGGGGGGGTTATTGCCTCTTTATGACACCTTAGTGCATCTCTCCTCAGCTCTGAAGAGGAGAAGTCTAGAGATGATCTGCACACTGAGAGGTTATAATGCTGCTACTCATGGAAGCAGGAATATCAATGACATGGATAAAAGACTGAGTGTATATATATATATATATATATAATATTTTTTTAAAGGAGTTTTTCACCCCATGAATGCTAGAGTGGTCGTAAACATTTTTGGGTTAAAGGGACTGTAAATTTTTTTTAGCATTTTGTAGAGATTAAAAAGTTGATTTGAATGCAAAAAAAACCCTGTCTCTCAAACCGCTATGGTTTGGAATGGTCTACAAAGTGTGCTTGGTTTGCAAGCACACATTGTAGACCATTCCAATGCAGTCATTCATTTTAATAAACACGATTGCGGCTCTGCTGAAGAGTCTCCGTGTCAGCCGACACGGATCTCCTGCTGTCAGCTTTAGAGATGACAGCAAGAAACATCAGACTTTGAATGCAGATATATCTCAAACCATAGCGGTTTGAGAGATAGGGTGTTTTGCATTCAAGTCAACTTTTTAATACTTAAAAAAAATGCTAAAAACTCTGGGACATTACTATCCCTTTAAAAACTCCAGTTTAACCAATGGGAATGTTCCTTTGCTTGCTGTAGTGCTATTGGTTGGCCGTCCCTCACTTGCCCTTTTGCATATGGCTGACAGTTTGCTGTAGGATCATCCGTGTTGAGAAGGTTACATACGGTACAATACGGTTACCGTCTCTGATTTGTTTTCTCATTTATTTTTTTTTATTATTACCATTTTTTTTTAAATTTTAGAAATACAGAAATGCAACATATTAACCTTTGAGTGCCAGATGGGTGTGCAACAAATCACTTTGCAATGCGTTGCATTCCCCTCTAGCACTCAAAGGGTTAAAATATTCATCACTATGACGCTGATGTGCTATGTAAAAGGGGTTCAATTCTGGAGCAAACTGACTTCACGTCAGCGAACAAATAAACAGTCTTGTTGTTGTAAATGGACTTTTCACCCCTGGAATAGTAGAGAACTTCCCAATGCATTTGCTTAGCAATGCATGAAAGACCTATCTACCATTCAAGGGTTAAACACCCCATTTTATTCTTTAGGAGTTTGTGGAACGGTAGCTTTGCACCAAAATTGCACCCTTCCCTTAGTACATCAGCCTCCATGATTTGTGGCTTGGCACCTAAATTACAAACCGCCCCTTTAATCACTTTTCTGACAGCAATGACAGAACGTGACCACCTGCTTCCATTTAGGCCAGTGGCTGTCCGCTATTTAACCCTTTAAATACCAAAGGGTGCACCATGTGATATCATGTGATGCATTCCACACTCACTGGTTCTTAAAGCGGAGATATCACCCTAAATAAATTCCCCATCCCCAATAATTAGGCATTTAGCGATAAGCTTAGGAATAGTGCTATTATTGAGCATAAGTCCCGCATTATTAAGAAATCCTACTTCTTCTTCTGGCGGACAGGCTTGCGTGCAGACATCTTGGCATAGAGACATCTGTGCCCTGCGCCGTCAGTCCCGGTCTCCTTCATTGTACCTTAAGGTAACAGGAAGTGACTGATGCCGCAGGAGCACAGATGCCTATAAAACAAAAAGACTGTCCGTCAGTCTCAGAAGAAGTACAATTTCTTAATAACGCAGTACGTATGCTTGACAATAGTACTGTTTCTAAGCTTATCGCTATATGAATAATTATTGGGGGGGGACTTTATTTGGGGTGATAGTTACACTTTAAAGGGTCAACATTTCCTGGGTTCCTACCAGCAACTGTCATGTCCGCCTCCGTGGACATGACATCCAGGACTGATTGAAGGTGTGATCCCTTGAACCAACTCACAAATGCAAAATTCATAGGGGCCATTTGGAATTTAAAGGGATAGTAATACTTAAAATGTAAAAATGCAGGGTTTATCCTCCTGAGTAAAATAAGGGTACCCCCACTACTGAGAGGTGTTTTATTCAAAAGTTATTGCAGAGCAAAGTTTAATTTTTTCAATCCAGTATCACAGTGGAGAGAAACTGTACAGTGGCGCTGTTGCTACACCATCCTATGGACAGCTCTGGTCAGCTGACCATCAATCTCCATAGGATGGTGTAGCAAGAGCGACAGCTTTGCACTGTGTTGTGTACTCCTCTGACGCTCAAAGGGTTAAATGTTACATGGCAGATAGAGTTTATTACAAGTTGTATGAACCCTGCTCACTTCTCCTTGTTAAAATCCACCAATGACACAGCAATCTGCTGCTGGCGGAAGTTTAATTCCAGGGCACGGACAGCCGTTGTGCCCAAACGTTCCCAGTTGTGATGCTGGATTTGGGAGGGATAAGTCTTTTGGGGGTTTGCCTAGATTCCACCAGCTGCTATAGTTTTCATATTCTAATGATTTTTCATCTGGCTGCTGACCTAAAGCAGAGTTCAGCTGAATAACATTTTGTTGACATAACAGGCCCTGTGTCCCATTGCCAACCTATTGTGGCATGTACATTCTACCATACATCTACAGCATGGTTTAGGATTTGCACTTTCTGACCATCTCCAGCCGCTCACTCTGCTAATCATTTCACTTCCTGTCAGTCTCTATTGTTAGGTACAGATGACACAAACAGTAAAGAATTCAGACGGCAGCTATCTAGGTGTTTAAATGGCAGGGTTATCGCATCACCCATGTGACCAGGCAGGAATAGAGATACGGGCTGTCAAGATAAAGACGGGGACAGCTCACTAGAGGTTTTCAGGCTCCGCTACCTGATCTGACAAAAAACAGGGCACTAGACTAAGATAAGAGTCCCCAAACTGATGATCCACTCCAAAGTACTGTTATTCATAGCCAGTAGCAATCAGAGGCCGCATGAAAGGAGTGGGATAGTGCGTGACATTATGAGGTAGTGTTTATACTAAGAGGTAAGAGGGAGCACATGTTCTTGAACTGCAGTGTATCAAAAGGTTTGAGGGAAATTTCTGTTCCCATCACAGGCAGGGAAGCAAATGCTTTATTAGTAGATTAGTTTAAAGGGATAGTAATACTTTGTTTTATCTTTATTTTATTTTGTAGGCATTTAAAAAACATGAAGAATGATATAAGTCTTATCTCTCAAACCTTTATGGTTTGAGAGATATTCACAAGCAAAGTTTCCCCTCACTGACCAAAACGGTCAAGTCTGCCATCTAGCTGTCAGATTTGGAATCCGGTCTGCAGATCAACCGGTGGCTCTTCAGTAGAGCTGAGATCACAAGATATAAAAATAACTATTTCATTGGAAGGGTCTAAAAAGTGTGCTTGCAAACCAGGCACACTTTGTAGACTATTCGAATGAAGTAGTTCTTCTTATATCTCGCGATCTCGGCTCTGCTGTAGAGCCACGGACGGTCCGCGGGCCGGATTCCAAATCTGACAGCTAGATGGCAGACTTGACCGTTTTGGTCAGTGAGGGGAAACTTTGCTTGTGAATATCTCTCAAACCATAAAGGTTTGAGAGATAAGACTTATATCATTCTTCATGTTTCTTTGAATGCCTACAAAATAAAATAAAGATAAAACAAAGTATTACTATCCCTTTAAAAGCCAGTGTACACAGGCCACAGTGCCACCCAACAGCCTCGTCTGGTGCCCGGAGCCTCTCTACTCAATGGCTGCACTGCAGTCATGTGCAGTACAGAGTGCCCGAATGCGTCTCTACTGTGCAAGACGGCTTCTGACAAGCATCCTAGAGAATTATTATATAGGATTTTTAATTGTCTCCTCAATTAAAATGTATATATATGTAAATATATATATAAGTAGTTGAAGAGCCCGTGTACATGGGCCACAGTGGCACCCAGCAATGGCCGCAGTGCAGTCATGCACAGTACAGACTGCCCGCGTCCTCTCTGTGCACTGACTACAGTCTGAAATGGGAGCGCCCCACTTCATTATCAGCCGCGGCGCGGGCAGTCTGTACTGCACATGACTGCACGCACGCAGCCGACTGTACTGAGCATGATGGCTTCTGACAAACATACACTTAGCAAATTATTATATAGGACTAGATATATATATCTTCTGCAACCAACCACCGCCAACTTTAAAAAAGTTAGCCAGTGGCCCCTGCACTTCTCAACCAACAGCAATGCGTTGCATACCCCTCCGGCACTCAAAGGGTTAAAAACCAAAAAGTCAGACCTCATCTTGGGGCATCAGGACCCCACCTGATGCCCCCCAATTACTGATCTCACTGCCGATTTGGCTGGGAATTTAATACAGGCAACATAGGGCAGCAAGAAAGCTCTCGTGTTTCCATTCTACCCAGAGCACCAGGTAGGAGAAGACGAGATCGGGAAATCCACTCACATCAATATGGGAAAGCCTCCATCATTGATGTCAGAGGGTTTGCCGATCCCACCCACCCCTACCCAGTACTTGGAGTAGGATGGAAGCTGTCTTGCTCGCTCCGTGTCACCTCTATTGATCTCCCAGCCAAATCGTCTCGATGCTTAGCAGCTGGGGAGGTACTGAAGGGGTCCTGATGCCCCACCACGAGGTCCGACCTTAAAAAAAAAAAGCCTTTACCGCATAAGTGAACCGTGTTAGCAGTCATGTGATTCATCCTTCTTCCCTTTCGCCGCTCACATGATTCATCCTTCTTCCCTTTCGCCTCTCAGAACCAGCCACCCTCTCTGTTAAATCAAACCTCCCTTCCTCCCTGTCGGCCTATGGTTTCATTAACTCACGGCTCCATTCAGTGTCACCGCACATGCTACCACATTAGTACCTTCACCAGTGTTTACTGCCCTCTGTGTTCCATCTCACGCCTTCTGTATTTTTGCATTTGCTTTTTTGAATTCCCCAACAGTATTTGTCACAACAAGAAAACCTGCCATAAACCACAAAAAGTAATTCCCCAAACTCCCAGTGATTTAAATGGTACTTTTTTTTAATAAAATCTGAAATTTAGTGAAATGGTTCTCATGTACAATGTACACCGTGCAAAAGCACATTTTCTGTGCGTTGCAAAACACACATTGTACCAAAGCAATGCACAGCTACAGTCAGTGAACACAGTCAGTAAATGCAATGAGGAAATCAAGAACATTATATACAAGAAAAGAGCAGGGGTATAAGACGGTAGGAAAGGAGACAGGAGGACAGCCAGAGTTCATGGATCAGAGGCAAGTTTTACATCAGTAGCAAGTTCATGCATCACACACAGTTTCATTCAAGGAGTTAAAAGTCCCAAATTAACCCTCTGAATACCAGAAAGGTATGCAACACAATGCGTAGAAATGCATTACACACCCCTCTGGCATTCAAAGGGTTAAACAAGTAAATCCATTCATTGGGTTGCCCCGTTGAGCCGGGCCCAGAGAAATTCAGAGGAGGGCGAAAATATTAACCCTTTGGGTGCCAGAGGGGTAAGCAACACATTGCTCTGCACTCTGGCACTCAAAGGGTTAACAAAATGGACATCTTAAAGCATCATAAGTACACTTACAGTGTCAGGGATAAGGTCCCCTATACTTTATTAAGTAAGGAAAGTATTTTGTATTTTTGACGAGAAGGCACCACCCCTGTAATAACACTAGTCGTCTATTAAAGTCACAGACCTACTGAGCACCAGGTCACCTGATTCTTGGCTGTCATGTGTCATGCACAAGTTGGTCGACCACGATGCACTGCTCACAAAATTAGCAGACGTGTGTAATGTGCTAGGATATAAAGAACACAGGACAAAGACAGACAGATGTCAGAGACAGACACAAGAAACATTAGCTCAGGAAGCTTGCTGAGCAAACTATATATTACACCATACATCAGCACTGTACATCAGTAAACATGCTATATGAGATCAGCAGGGCATTATCCAATTATGGACACCAGCAGCGTGTCATATGACACCAACATGTAAATACATTACAAGATACCAGCAGAGTACTATAGGAGTTCAGAAGTGCAATACACCAATTACATAAGACCAGCGGAGAATTAAAGGGGATGTATAACCTTATACAAAATTTTTACCATAGGTTTTGTGACTAAAGTATTATTAGGAAGTCTGTTTTGTTTTTTTTTGTTTTTTTAATGTACCTACTTTTACAGATATTCAATTTTCAAGCTGTGCTGGTCAGCATAATGCAGCATACTGATTTTTCGGCACAGCTCTATCAGACTGCCTAATTCACTTCCCACCTCCTATATATCAAGCTCTGGTTGCAACCTCAGTATAATGTGAACCGGAGCTTGATATATAACGATAGAAGCCATTAACAGCACACTGAATGGAGGCGTTAATGCACTCCCTGGGGCAGCTGGGAGGAGGGTGGTAGGAGAAGACGAGCTGTGCTGTGCACATTATGCGGAAGTGAACAGAACAGAAGATTAAATATCTGTAAAAGTAGCTACAGTTAGAAAAAAAAAAAAACCTTTCCTAATAATAATTTAGTAACAAAAACTATGAGCAACTTTTTTTTTTATAAGGTGATACATCCCCTTTAACTGAGACCAACAGAGTAATGCAACATTAGAAGAGACCAGAAGAGCAGTTCATGAGATCAGAAGGAAAACACATTATTACATAAAACCAGCAGAGTATGATATAAGACCAGCAGGGTAATATAACACTACATGAGACCAGCAGTGTATTTCCTGAGATCAGAAGGGAAATACACTATTACATTAGGCCAACAGAGTATTATGTAAGACCATCAGGGTAATATAACACTACATGAGACCAGCAGTGTATTTCAGGAGATCAGAAGGGAAATACACTATTACATTAGGCCACCAGAGTATTATATAAAACCATCAGGGTAATATAACACTACATGAGACCAGCAGTGTATTTCATGAGATCAGAAAGCAACATACAGTTACATGGGAATAGCAGAATATTTCACAAGACCAGCAGGGCAATGCAATACTACATCAGACCAGCAGCGTGTTACATGAAATCAGAAAAGCAGTACACCATTACGCAAGAACAACAGAATATTCATAAGATCAGCAGGGTAAGGCATAACTGTATGACACCAGCAGGATAAGGGATCACTATATGAGACCATCACTATATGAAACCAGCAGGGTAAGGCATCACTATATGAGACCAGCAGGGTCAATGCATCACTCTGTGAAACCAGCAGGGTAAGGCTTCACTCTGTGAAACCAGTAGGTAAGACATCACTCTGTAAGACCAGCAGGGTAAGGCATCACTCTGTGAGACCAGCAGGGTAAGACATCACTCTGTGAGACCAGCAGGGTAAGACATCACTCTGTGAGACCAGCAGGGTAAGGCATCACTCTGTGAGACCAGTAGGGTAAGGCATCACTCTGTGAGACCAGCAGGGTAAGGAATCACTCTGTGAGACCAGCAGGGTAAGACATCACTCTGTGAGACCAGCAGGGTAAGGCATCACTCTGTGAGACCAGCAGGGTAAGGCATCACTCTGTGAGACCAGTAGGTAAGACATCACTCTGTGAAACCAGCAGGGTAAGGCATCACTCTGTGAGACCAGAACGGTAAGGCATCACTATATGAGACCAGCAGGGTAAGGCATCACTATATGAGACCAGCAGGGTAAGGCATCACTATATGAGACCAGCAGGGTAAGGCATCACTCTGTGAGACCAGCAGGGTAAGGCATCACTATATGAGACCAGCAGGGTAAGGCATCACTCTGTGAGACCAGCAGGGTAAGGCATCACTCTGTGAGACCAGCAGGGTAAGGCATCACTCTGTGAGACCAGCAGGGTAAGGCATCACTCTGTGAGACCAGCAGGGAAAGGCATCACTACAAAAGACCAGAAGAGTTTTACATAAGTGCACATATCTGAGTCAACATGTTGCCTGGATCAGCTATTTGTGTAAAAGATACCTGACCATGTGCGGTTCATAGAACAGTGAAGAATGACAGGACTAATATGAAGTTGTATTTGTCCCTGGTTTGTTGCAGAATTTCTCTTTTCTTTGTACATATGGCCCCATATTCCTTACCTACCGCACATGACAGTACAAAACACACATACTCCTCATTCTTCCCATGACATATTCATTACCAGGGCTTTAAATAAATTGTGTAATGCACACTCACGTTGTTGTGTAAAACTTCAACCAAAATAGTTTTGATATTAATAGTTCTTCAGTATATTTAACCACTTCCCTACCCGATTCCATAAAGAAGAAGAAAACTTTTTTATGAAATCCTATATTTTAGAGATATTTTCCTGCTGAGTAAGACAAGGTCACTCCCACCACCGTCAGGTTGTTTATTCAAATGTTTTAACAGTTCAGATTGTCAGGAAGTGAATTACAGTGTGATACTTCCTGACAGGAAGTGACTCAGCAGTTTCTATCAAATTCTATGGAGAACTGTTTGTCACTGACTCCCCTCTCCCAGAGGATGCAACATAATAGCTAATTGGATCTGACCGCTAGAGGGCAATGTAAAAAACAAACAAACAAACAAAAAAAGAGTTTAAACCATAATAACTCTGGAAATATCCATCTCTCAGAAGTGGGAGTACCTTTGTTTTACTCAACAGGAAAATCCCTATTTGTTTTTCATATCAAAAGTTTACTGCTACTCTACAGGAACACTAACACGAACCTCCCACTTTAGTACCTCCAGAAAATCCTAATGACCTCTATGAATTTTACCCTTGTGCCTTTGTCCGAAGGATAAAGGGGATTATGCAATAAGTTGTGATGAAGAGATGATAAAGAGTAGATGTCTTCTCCAGTGATATCATTTCTCCATTCCCTGTGTTATTCTTTATTGAAGGAATCCACCTTCTTCTGCAGACATCCAGCAGACAACAGTGCAGACATCTTAGAGGAAAGTTGCCTCTGAGTCTGTGCTATCTGTCCCGTGCACTGCCCGGATTGGTGGTGATGTCGTTGGTTACCTTAAAGGGATAGTAATATTTCATTGAATGATCACATTGGGGGCAATACATTTCTTTTTCACATGACTTTAATATAGGGATAAGTAATTATTAACTTTCACTGTCCCTTTAAAGGGATAGTAATACTTCATTATTACTATCCCCCATGTTGTAGCCCTTAAAATTCTGAATTCAACGAGACCAGCGGCATCTCTCAAACCTTTATGGTTTGAGAGATATCCGCTTTCAAAGTTCCCTCTTTTTGTCTTTCCCCTGATGTCAGCGTTCTAGCTGAGAGCCGGGGAATCCTCTCAGTGAGCAAGCGGCGTCTCTACAGGAGTCCTGAGATCGCGTTATAGAAACAGAAATCCTTCACTAAAATGGTCTTCTACATGTGCTTGGTTTGCAAGCACACGTGGAAGACCATTGTAGTGAAGGATTTCTGTTTCTGTAACAAGATCTCAGCACTACTGCAGAGCCGCTGCCGGTCCCGGGACCGGATTCCCCTTCTCTCAGCTAGAACGCTGATGTCAGGGGAAAGACAAAAAGAGGGAACTTTGAAAGCGGATATCTCTCAAACCATAAAGGTTTGAGAGATGGCTCTGGTATCCTTGAATTCAGAAATTTAAGGGCTACAACATGGGGGATAGAAATAATGAAGTATTACTATCCCTTTAAAGGGATAGTAATACTTAATAATTACTAATCCCTATATTAAAGTCATATGAAAAAGAAATGTATTGCCCCCAGTGTCATCTCTCAAAACTTTATGGTTTGAGAGATAATCGCTCCTAAAGTTGCCCTCTCCCGCCCCCTTCCCAGTAGTCAGCATTGCATCTGACTGCAGGGAAGCCTGTCGTACGATCATCAGGCAGCTCTGCAGCACAGCCAAGATTGCGTTAATAAAAAATAAATCTTTCACTGAAATAGTCTTCCACGTGTGCTTGGTTTGCAATCACACATAGAAGACCGATTTAGTAATTATTAAGTATTACTATCCCTTTAAGGTAACGGAAGTTGCTGCCTGTGCAGGAGTACAGATCTTCTCTTGTAAGCTCTGTGCCCTGGATGTCCGTGTAAGAAGGTGGATTATTTCAATAATGCGGATTTATTCACCATAATACAACTATTCCTTTCCCTATCGCTATATTACTAATGTATTAGGGGACAATATTATGAAGCTGAAAGTTCTGATTTACATTTTTTTTTAATATCTAAAATATTAAATTTTATTAAAAGCAATCATTACTATCGCTTTAAAGGGATAGTAATACTTAAAATGTAAAAAAAAATATGTTGTAGGGTTTACCTCCCTGAGTAAAACAAGGGTACTCCCACTGCTGAGAGGTGTTTTATTAAAAAGTTATTAATTTTCAAAGTTGAATTTTTTAGGTGCAATATCACAGTGGCCTGAAATTGTACAGTGGCGCTGTTGCTACACGATCCTACGGACAGCTCTGGTCAGTTGACCATAAATCTCCATAGGATGGTGTAGCAACAGCACCACTGTACAATTTCAGGCCACTGTGATATTGCACCTAAAAAATTAAACTTTGAAAATTAATAACTTTTAAATGAAACACCTTTCAGCAGTGGGAGTACCCTTGTTTTACTCAGGGAGATAAACCCTACAACATATATTTTTTTACATTTTAAGTATTACTATCCCTTTAAAGAGTAGGCCAAAAGATGCCTTTTTAATTAATTTTCTAATATCAGTTTAATTCCTACCCATTTTTAATGGTTCCCATGGGTCTTGTTTATTGTGGAAATCAGTTAGTGGTTACTTTTCCACCTGTCTTAGGGACAGAAGCTTCCAGCCCCCTGGTCACAGGTTTGTACAATGGCTTTTTCTGGCATTAAGAAGAGGACAGAAAACTGACACTAATTAGCAATAAATCAGAACATCTGGCATCATAATCTGCCTTTTGGCTGCAAGCATCAGACAAAGAATGTGTAAATGTCACCGTTCCAGAGCCACGTTATTTACAGTTTATCAACACGTCCTGTATTCTCTTACCTCCACCGATGAAAAGACTGGTTTTGTTATAAAAAAAAAAACATGTTTTTTTTTTCTTTTAAATGTGTTTCCTCTGTTCGAGTCCTTCACTCAGCAATCTTCACCCTGCCAACGAGTCATTAGGATAGTCGCCTTTCCTTTAAAACCATTTGGCTTTCTGTATAGAAGGAAATTGGAGCTGTACTGGCACATACCAAGTGCATCACGGTGGGGGAGAAATACAAATGTCTGTTGATTTAAATTGAGTTTTTAACTCTTTGAAAGAGAGTTGTAATGTGTTGGAGAACTCTCTAGCATTTAATGGGTTAAAAGCCCCATTTAAACCAGTGGTCATTTTACACATCATTTGTTTGTTACCTACAGTACAGTTGGTGCGCTCCAAAACCAGCACAAAAGCACTTTGTTTTAATACTTAAAGGGATAGTAATACTTCGTTTTAACTTTATTTTATTTTGTAGGCATTAAAAAAACATGAAGAATTATATAAGTCTTATCTCTCAAACCTTTATGGTTTATGAGATATTCACAAGCAAAGTTTCCCCCTCCCGCCCCTTTTACCTACTGTAAACAATCTCTTCTCAGATGTGGAATGCAGTCCATAGACTGGACAGATAACAGAAGGGGACAATCTTATTCCTATGAAAACAATGAAATCCCTGCCCCCCTTGACAAGCTTTTCAGGTTTTTCCGTTATCTTAATTGAAGATTGTCCCTCTCTGCAGTCTACCTGGGCAGCTCCCTTCTGCCCTGGCTGAGCAGTGTTACATCAGTAAAAGGGGCGGGAGGGGGGCACTTTGCTTGTGAATATCTCTTAAACCATAAAGGTTTGGGAGATAAGACTTATATCATTATTCATGTTTTTTTAATGCCTACAAAATAAAATAAAGTTAAAACGAAGTATTACTATCCCTTTAAGACCCATGGTTCCTCTTTCATTTACTTGCAATGTGGTAAATCAGGCATGCCGCAGCCTGGCAGTGTGATGCCCTCCATAGAGACATACATATCTGGGAACTCTCCGGATGACTCCAGATTTCAGACTTAATTAGCGGGTCTCTGGGGACAGTGGGCGATTCTCTGGGTTCCTGAGTCCCCAGGTAACCCCGCCCACTCCTTAGCCCGGTCCTGCCCACTCACGACCAAGTCTTCTATCAGTCATCAAGAAATGGTTTACAGGCTACAATTTAGTGATATCACTGTTTGAGCCCTCACAGGACAAGAAGGACATCTCCCGCTGCTTTATATTTAGTCCTAATGGATTATTATTATTATTATTATTATTATTATTCTTTATTTATATAGCGCCAACTAATTCCGCAGCGCTGTACAATTGGGAATAGATATACAGAGGTATTAAATAGTACAATCACATGTGGAGAACAGGAGGATCAGAGGGCCCTGCTCCAATTTAGACATTTAAAGGAGCAGTAAACTTTTTTCATGAATACACATATTTTACAGAGCATTTCTTGCTGAATAAAACAAGGTCACTCCCATCGCTGTCAGATGTTTTATTCAAAATTTATAGCAGTTTAAATAACCAGGAAGTGAATTTACTGTGTTTACTTCCTGATAGTTCTAACTGACAGGAAGTGACAGGCAGTTTCTATCACATTCTATGGAGAACTGTATGTCTCTGACTTTTCTGACTTTCCTCTCCACTACAATCTAACAGGAAATCTAATTAGAATCCGACCACTAGAGGGCACTGCTAATGTAAAAAAACATGGGTTTAAACTGTAATAACTCTGGAAATATATATCTCTCGGCAGTGGGAGTACCCTTATTTTACTCAAAAGGAAAATCCCTACAATATATATTTTTTCATAAAAAAAGTTTACTGCTCCTTTAAGAATAAGTTATTTGGTGTAGATCAGATAGTAGGTAACACTCATACCTGTGATCTTTCCAAATTAACTGGCCCTGAGATCTGGTATATGTTAACCCTTAAAGTTACCATAATATAGATTCTCTGTGATATGTCCCTACTCAGTCTGAGAGGTGCTCCAGTTAGTCCCCCACAGGAACCATTAATATACAACAAGGTAAAGATGTCACAGCATGGACTCACTCAAGACAAGCAGGACTTCCCACTAGGGTTGCCACCTTTTCTTAAAAAAAATACCAGCCAAGGCATTCCCTCCATAGACTTAAAGGGATAGTCTAGTCCCATAAAAAGCATTGCTTAAATCGTAGCTGCAGTACAACAACATTCAATGTGCTTAC